>LTAE01002202.1:17541-28251 GCA_001647135.1 Pontederia paniculata | reverse complement strand
TGATGAAAGTAAATAAATTAAAAATAAAAAATAACAATAATTTGCATACCTAAAAAATTAAGAAATATGAATAAAATATGAGAATTTTTCTTTTGAATAATTAGTGGATTATAAAGTGAGATAAGTAACTTGTATTTATAAAGAATTATGATAGTTTAGTATTCAAGCAAGTATATTTGTTCAGAAAATTATGATGAAAGTAAATAAATTAAAGATAAAAAATAACAATAAAAATTGCATACCTAAAAAATTAAGAAATATGAATAAAATATGAGAATTTTTCTATTGAATAATTAATGAATTATAAAGTGAGATAAGTAACTTGTATTTATAAAGAATTATAATAGTTTAATATTCAAGCAAGTATATTTTTTATAGAAAATTATGATGAAAGTAAATAAATTAAAGATAAAAATAACATATAAAAATTGCATACCTGAAAAATTAAGAAATATGAATAAAATCTAATATTTCTTCTTTTTAATTGATTATGAAGTGAGATAAGTAAATTATATATATACAGAATTAGAATATTTTAATATTGGATTGTCTTAGAGTTGTAATTAGAGTAGTAGTTGAACTCAATTGGACTAATACTACTACTTGGTCTCGGATTTGGGTTTTTAATTGGACTGCCAAAAAAAAGTGTTGTCATTGGACTCAATTAGAATAAGAGTACTACTTGGGCTCGAATTTGGGCTTTTACTTGGACAGCAAAAAAAAACACTAGTGCAGCAAAAAAAAACAAAAAATGTGGGCGTAGTGGGTTCCTCAAATTGCAGAGGAGCAGCGACGGCCATCTTGGCAGAACGTAGTTGGTGTCCCTTACTACTACATATACATAATATCTGAAATTTCCAGTGCTTGCACATGCAGGCGGTGAAAGGCACGTGCCTCCGCCCTTGCTAATGGTGATGTTGTTGCTCTTGATGGACCTTGACACATGGTTAAATTTTGGTTATTTCTTAGAGTCTATGTTTATGCATGTCAAGTCAAATCTATGTCGATTCAAGATTTTGTATAGCCTTTGTGGGCGACTTTACGTATTTCAATTATGTTGTTAAGTGACCTTCATGGAAAATACTTGTTTATATTCAAGTTTAATGTCAAGTTCTTGAATTAATATCATCTAATAATTGAGTTAAATGTTGTTCCGTTGATTCGTTCATGTATCGAGATCTTATAAGTCTTCCGCTGATTTTGTCTCATGTTGATCTATGACTTTTATCTTTTTCCTTACTCTTCTTTGTGTTGATCATAATCGTCAACGGTGAAGTCAAATTTATTGTCCGTAGAGTCCTAATGACCGCTTCGAGCACGTGGTGTATGAATGGCGGAACGCATTTTCGAGACCTTACATTAATGCACTTTTCAACACCAAAATGCATTACAATTACAAGGCAGAAACCTCCCAACCTGAAAGCCAAAGAGGTAGCACAAACCACAAAGCATATGGAAAAAAAACTCCATTTCATAAGCCCAAAGACAGAAACAAAAGTGAAATTTAAGGATCATTCCTTTTACACTTGAAAAAGAACATTGGAATATATTCATAGAAGTCAAAATGATTAGATGAATTGATCATTACCTGCCGCTGCTTTGTTGCCTACTTGTGAAGCTTGCTAATCTATCTCAAAAGAACACCAAATCAAGTTAACAAACGCTTCAGCTGGAACCTGAAGAAAGGAATGATAAATATTGATGTCCTATACTGATGGTCAACTCCAAGATGAAAAATAAAAAAAGAAAATGCAGAAGTTAAAGCAGCAAAACTGAAAGAAGAATATGTATGTTGCTTATACAGATCAAGTAACTGATTGATGATAAACTGATGTAGGTGGGAGTTATATTTAATAGTTTTATGTTGCTCAGTAATTCCACCATAATGTTTGGATGTATAGAACTCATTTTGAAGGCAATGAAATGTCATACGTTGGCAACTGTACACTAAATATTGGTCAGCAATGGTAAATACCACTGCTAACAAAGTGGAATATTGAATTCAAGGGAAAGTGTTAGTTTTATAGTAACTTATCCTGAAAACATCACTCCTAAGAAAGTACTTCAAAAAGTTCATTAGCATATTTGTTTCCATCATCTTCATCTTGCTTAAGTCTCCATGGGATTAATTATATGCAAGATGCCAACAAATAAATGTTGTTATCATTTATTTTATCGTTGTCACTTGTACATTTACACTAAAAATAACTCCTTTTGATTTCACTATTTAAGAGCTAAATAGTGCAACCTGAGGATTTATGTTCTATCTGTAAACAATACATAATTTCAATTCAAGAATTGAACATGAATCAAACTCGCACAAAATTCATTCTCGTGGCTTATTCAAACTCCTCCAAAATGTGATTTTTCTTATCATATAATTATGACAAGTAATTTGTCATCAAGATGCCAAAAAACAACTTCATTTCACTATTCAAGAGTTAAATTGTACAACCTCGGACTCTCTGTAAATACACAAATTCAACTAGAGAAATTGAACATGAAACAAACTGGCATAAAATTCGTTCTTGTGACTTATTCAAACTCTAATTAAAATGTGATTTTTTTTTCATCATATAATTAGGACAAGTAAATTGTCATCAAGATGCCGACGCCCCTAAAGCGGTCGGAGATAAAATAAATGGTAAAAGATTCACCAGGAAAACAACAAATCTGCCAATGTAGACACGATAAAAGACGAAGCATGCAGAGGGGAAATTGCTAGGAATCCGCTTTGTCTAATGAAAACAACAACGTCGATGCATGCTAACATAATATTTTCTTGGGAGAAATATCAAACACTTGCGCTGCAAATAATCCGGTGCCGGCAAGTGAACCAAGCTTTCAATCAGAAGCAAGAGCCATTTTTCTCACGCGATTGGTGCTGTTGGCCGATCTCCACGAGGACGTCGCAGAGGTCATTGGGCTTGGAGAGCATGACCATGTGGTCGGCTCCCTCTATCTCCTTCACCTCCGTCCCGGCGCCGCTCCGCTTGGCCATCCACCTCTGCAACTCCGCGCATATGGACTTGTCCTCCTTGCACACGATAAACACGCGCCTGACCGCGTTGTACGCCTCCTTCGCCATGCTTATATCGTCCACGAACATGGTCCCAGGCCTTAACAACGACGTCGCCAGAGTCAAGTCCTGCAAGCCAACACAATATTGAAGAATATATAAATATAACAGAAGAATAATTTATTAATAATCATAAATTTTATCGATAATTAACTTTTTTTTAAATCAAAATTTTAGTTCATGTAGTTCATCTTTTTATTTATTTATTTCTTTTACACTCGCTCGAGCCTCCGATATTCAGAATTATTAGTACCTAACTAATTCGAAATCGAAACAAAGAGCAGAATAATATTCATCTAACCAAATTGATGACTTCGAGAATTCAAACTCGAGACTAGTTAACCAAACTTAATTTTATTTATTTAATCTTTGAGATAGATTATTATGCAACTGCTCATATTGTAAAATAAATATTTTTTTAATGATTCACGTGATAAATGACATTAAAGAAAGCGCTCAAAATTAAATTAAAAATATGTATCTTTATAACTGTTTTTGAGATAAATTAAAGACATATGTGACATACAATATATAGCATTGTGCCTAATTTATGAAGTGAATTTTATTAAGAATTGATATTTTGTTAATATATTAGTTGACAATTAAGTGCATATAATGCAATGAAATATACATAAAAATATATAAAATTTATATTTTAAATTTTACATAAAATATTTTTTATGAGTTCTATATGCTTTTATATGTTTGAGATTGCACTGATGAATTTTTTTTCTTTTCAATTTATAAAATTTTGAAATGGAAGGCTTTTTTTTCAAGGTTTAATTACCTCAGGTGGGCTGAGTTGATACAATTTAGTTGACAAGTACTCCTTGCCGAAGGTGACGGAAAACTTTAGATTATCTTCATCCATTTCAACTTTTGAATCCATATAACCTTCAAGTGTGTGTACCCTCATGAACTAGGGAGAAAAAATATAAGATATTAAAAACCTTAATTAGAAAGAAAAAAAAGAGAATTACATCAATGAACTAGCTACAGCAAAGGGATAAGATTAAACAAAAAAAAAAAACAAAAGCATATTTCAGCACGATAGAAGATGCACCCGTATGGCCGTATCCACTCAGCAGCATATGGTATAGTCATGGTGTGAAGGCCCTTGGCACCACTACCACCCGACCCTTCCCACTCATCCACCCACAAAAAATGTCATACACTAATGGAAAAGGCAAATAGAAGAGCAACGCGGTGGCACAATCCTTTAACGCAATGCAAAGTATGTCAATCTACCACACTCAAAATCAAACTTGCTACTATGCTAATATGATAGATATGGATTTAATATACATAGAAAGCACTCTATATTTTATAATAATACAGAGTACGTCAATGCATAATCAGTAACAAGTCAAATTCTTTATCAATTTTAAAATCGAGCTAAGATGTGCTGCGCATGATAATGATTAGTTGTGCATCTTGTAATTATTATCAATTTCCATGAATTCCCAACTGTATTATTTCATACAAAATTTCCTAAAGTTATTTTATATTCAATTTAATTTTTTTAACACAGAGTTAATTGTAGATGTAACACCATGATTGTCTACGCCATTCCATAATTTAAATTTAAATATTTATACAAAAAATTAAAAAAAATATTGCCCCAAATGCAAAAAAAAAACATATGAGTCACCTGGTAACTTGGATGATTTTGCTACAAGGATTAAGTTTCAGAACATTTGTTAATTACAGTAAAAAAACAGTTAGCATATTTCAAAATGTATTAAATTGGAGATAAATGATAAAGATTAAATAACTAAACATGTCAGACATTTGCAAGTCGATGGGATAATTTATATTTAGATATCCAACTTTAAATTCTAAAATTATTAAGCGTAGATTTGTCACTAAAAGAAAATCGGTATCCTTAATTTGGTTAAGATGTAACATAAACTAATCACCATTTCAACCATTATTAGTATTTCATAATTAAACTTAATAATTTCTTTAAATCAAAATTTGTCGATGTTGAAACTAAATTTAATATTCGAATTAAAATTGAAGATAAATTATGATTAAATTAATAACTTTAGACTAAACCTTGGTTACTTTTATATTTTCTTCTCAAACATTATTGCATTTGTCGGCACCGTATAATCAACAAGTATGATTACACAATATTCAAGGCAGTAAAGTGGGGAACAATGAGTAGTACATGTATAATAATGTGCATTTGCTTATAAATGAAGTATAACGTATACATTAACTAATCATAATACATATACGGTTATAGATATGTATTATTGTTTTGTCAGCTAAATTAATTTGATGTCATTTTGAGTTTGAGTACGTACCTCTTGCGTTATCAAGGCGAGGTTGCAGTCGGGACTTGGCATGACGGCGGTGGCGAAGACAGCGGCCAACGTCTTCTCCGGGTACGCCAGCATAGCAACCGAGATGCAGACCCCGCCGTAGCTGTGGCCGACGAGCACCACCTTCTCCCCCGCCGGGACGGCGGCCACCACCTCCATCAGCGGCCTCGAGTAGTCCGCCAGCGACCGGAGATCTTCGGGCCTCTCGGGACGTGCACTACTGGCGGCGAGATCGACGGCTGTGACGGCTCTGCCCGGCCGTTCTCAGCAGCGTGGCCACCTTGTACCAGCACCAGGCGCCGTGGCATACCCCGTGGACGAGGACGAAGTGCAATCTCGCCCTGCCGCTGCGCTGCTTCTTGCTCGTCATATTCTCCCCCGCCATGACTACCCACCGCACAGGGCGAAGGGTCGCATTGGGCTCAAAAACTATTTATAAGGAATTAAAGTTTTAGTGACGAGGACGATGACTCGTGTCTTGCTCTAATTGGTTTTTGGTCTTTTAGCGTAGAGAATTGGTGTAAAAGAATTAAGAAGAAATTTAAGGAAAATGAAGTGTAAACTCAGTTTTTTTTTCCAAAAAATCTATGGGCTAACAATTATATCATGAATTATAATTAAAATATCGGCTTGTTATTATCGAGTTCAACTATCTCACGCGACAAATTTCACCATATTTTGTTGTTATATTCTTTTATTTTTAGATTTTTAATCCTGAATGAATTTGATTTTAAATTTCAAAGTCATCAGTGACGTGTGTTCATTGGGTAGTGATTAAATGATTTTAGGAGGAGGAGAAGATCCCGCGTGCGAAATCCTGGGTCGACCTATGAAACAAAATACCACAAGTATAAAAGTATTATTATTATTATTTGAATCGGGTTCATCAATTGTTTTTCTCGTTTATCCCGTTTCTATTTCTAATGTTTAACATGTGACTAAGTTAAATGGATACTACCGCTCAAATCTGATTTTAATAATATAAGTTGGAACAGATATAACATCTATTTTTTCAGTTATTTTAAGGGTTTGAATAAAAATGCAATATATTTTCTTTTGAAGAAACATAAATAATTATATATTTGAATAAAATTGTTTGTAGTAATAATTAGTAAGGAATTGTAATTCTTGTTAACAAAAGTGTTGATAATTATCAATCCCTGGGTAGAGTGATAGGTGGCTCATCATAATTTAAGCAGGTCTTGAGTTCAATTTAAGTGTAATTCGAGTTGACATCAAATTAGTCAGAGCTATAATGAATCTGATCTGTCATCTCGCTTCTCTAATATTATGGTGACAATTAAAAATAAAAGGTGCTAACAATTATTTTCATATGTAATTGGATATTCTTGAAGTTAAATATAAGTAAAATATTTTTATTATTAAATTTTAAATAGAAATTCATAAATTATTTAATTTAATATCTTTTATGTTTTTTAGTTATTTTATTAATTTATTGAAAACTTCGTTGGGTTTATAAATTTATTATCAAGTTTTATTTATTTATTTTATACATTAAAAAAATGGAAGAAGAGGAAGAGATGATAAAATAAAAAAATGATAAACAAAGAAATGAAGATAGTATCCAAAAAGGAAAAAAAAAGATTAATAAATAATTTAACTGTCAACCCCCAACAAAATAAGTTGATTGTCTATTTTTTTTTTCCTTATAAATTGTAACTTCAAAAGTATTTGTCTTTCACTATGTATCTTTTGAAGTTGGTTTGACTTACAAACGGGATCATTCATCTATGTAATCTCGAGAAAGAATTCGTATCAAAGTGGAGCACTCATCATCGTGTCGGGGATTAATTAGTTTGTGATCACCAAAGTCCTGTCAGGTGTGAAAACTTTCTGCTACACATATATATCCTGCACCTCGCGTTCATGATATCTACATTCAACTGTGCCCCGAAGACACGGTCGAAACACGCCCGCCCCGTGTGCGTCTTTCACGACATGCTCGGGTCCCGATGGTGGGAACAAGCATAACGCAGTAATGATCCACCTTTCAAATATATAAGGTCAGCAACAAACCGCCGTCCAATGCAAAAGCGAACTCCGGTGGAGCTATGGGATCGACTCTACCCAACATTACATGCAACGCCATATACATGCGTAAGTCATTTTAAGCGTCAACAATTTTAGTTTATCTTGATGACTCACTTATACACTTATTTTTCTGTATATGTACTTGAATAAATAAAATAATATAAATTGAAATTTTATAGTAAAAGTAACATAATGATATAATATTTTAAAAGTTATACTATCGATGCATAATAATTTAGTCATATTTTTTTATAATATATTTAATTCAATTTTTATTAATTTCATTATTTCATGCATAATTTTATTTAAGAATACACTTTAATTAATTTTGGAGTAAGAATTTAAATAATGTTATTTCCTCTTGTGTTCAAAACATTCAATAGAGTAACAGAGGAAGATTACAAACGAGCTGGAGTTAATTTTGAGATGAAAATAAATTATTCCTCTGATCATCAGACCATGACAGCTAATTCACGCCCGTGAGTGCATATGGCTGATGAAATTAACAAAGCATCACAAGCCGTGAAATCAAGGGCGGAGCCAAGGGGTGCAAGAGGGTGCACTGACACCCCCTAGACTCCTTTAAGTAGTTGTCGATATTAGGTAATATCATGACTCCTTTAAGTAGTTGTCGATATTAGGTAATATCAACATCGATTACTGGTGCAGATGGTTAGAGATGAAGGGTTTGCAAGAGAGAGGTCATTGGTTTGATTCACTTGCCAGAACTTTTTTTTTTCATTTTTTCTTTCCCCTTTACTTAATTTATCTTCTCCATTTTTACTTTCTTATTATTTATTCTTTACTTTTACTCATATGTTATCTAACATACTCTTTCATAAACTATAATTTACTTATATTATATTAGTATTTAGTCATTCATTAATAGTATTATTTATGTATACTATATTATATATTTTTACTTATTAATTTTCACACGCATAAAACTATGTATTTTTTTATGAAAAAATATCTCAATATTATCAATTTTTTTATTTCATTATTATTTTATTTAATTATGAATTAGTGTTATAATATCATATCCATACTTTTAAATGTTCACACTAAACTTTTTTATTTTCTATTTTTAAATGTTTAAAATAAAAACGCTCTTCAAGTTCCACCGACGAAGCTAAGGCTCCCCTTTCTCCTTCCCATATTTGAAACCACATGTGCGTGGAGTGAAATTGATGTAAATATCTTAAATTACATTAAGCTATTTCAACAAAACATTAATAATTATAATTGAGAAACTAATGTTTAAAATAATTTTTAAATTATATAAATAATTATATGAGCAATTGTGCACCCCCTCGATAAAAATTCTGGCTCCGCCACTGCGTGAAATTCACTTTCACGATTGTGATGTCGATGATAGAGGCATCATGCGCTGAAATCATGATTGTGCTGCGACAGAAGTTCATTAAAAGTTTGAATATCATGGGTCATGAAACAACTTTCACGTTGGTGAGCACATTCACGTTGAACCACGCTTATATTTTCATGAGTCTTGATAGGAGAATCGTGATCATGAGCTAATGATGGGCGACTATGACATTATAGTCATAGTGATATTACAGTCATGAACCATGAAGTTTTATAGGTATTTGATAGCGATACATTCACGTTCGTGACATTACAATCATGGGTTGTAAGGGTTATGTTACAATAGGGTATCGATACACTCACGATCATTATCATGAATCGTGAGGTTTTCGAAGGCGTTGGTCACAACTTACAGTCACGACCATGACATCCATGTCACGGACCATGAAATATTGATTCGTAAGAAGTTGAAGTTGGATTCAAACTGATCAAATCTTATCTTTTGATACTTTGGACTAGGATTTATGATGGAATTTGGTCCAAACAAATTTCAACAAGATTAGGAATCTACACATGACTGGTCAAACTTTTAAACATATAAATAGGATCCTAGAAACCCATTGAGGAGTATACTGCAAGTCTAAAAAGATCCTTAACGTCAAAGGAAGAAAGAGAAAATTTTGAACAAGTTGAAGAAGAGCATCATCATAGTGTCTTAGTTCTTAGTTGATTATATTTTTCTTCTCATTAATTTTAAAGGATGAAATCCTCTTGTATTTTATGCTTTACTTTTATGGAGTGATTTCATTATAAGGGAAAATTGAACCCTTGATTTAATCGATTTTAGTTTTTTTTCCAATCCTCTTATGAACATGAATGTCGCATTTACGATTTATTGAGATCTTTTATTTAACTATCATTATAGATAAAAGTAGTTGATTTATGATCCTCTTTAATCTTTGGAATTATTTTTTATCCTTGAATTGAAACATTGCATGCCATAGTGAAGTAGCATCCCAAAGAGAAATATTTTGGATATGTAATTTATTAGATTGTCATCCTGGAGAGGAACGATTAGTAGTCTAGGAGATATAAATTAATGTATCTTAATTTTAGTAAATAAAATTGTCATCTTGAAGAGAAACAATCAAATCTATCAAACATTAAGATATATGTTGTTTCATCCTAGAGAGGAAATCATATCTTAAATAGATTCTAATCCATGAGTTTGAACAAACACTATAATTCAACTAACCTTGCGGTGAAATAAAGTTTATCCATATCTTATTTTATCTCATCCTAATTCAGTGTTTGTTGTCATCAAATTTATCTTCAAAATTATCTTTATCTTTCCAAACCAATTTTATTTCAAAACTCATATTATCTCCTATTAGTTTGTGAGGTTAGATAGATAATGAAATAACTCCTCGTATGAGTGATATTCTATTCACTTCTTTATTACTTGATACAATTAATGCACTTGCTAGCGATTTTTTTAAAGTCTTAGAATGCATCAATTTTTTGGCGTCGTCACCAATGAATTATTATTAATTTGCTACTCTAATCATTAAACTACTTTGAAAGTTTTCTTGTTCTTTCTATCTTTACTTTATTGTTGGTTGTGCATGCATCGCTAAAATTTGGAGAGACAATCATTCATTCTAGATGGAACAAGTCGGGCAACACGTTTCCGAAGGCAACAATCGAGAATTGCTTTGTAAATTGAGAGAACAACTTGAAAAATGAAGAAGGAAACATTGATGATTGTGAAGAAGAAAGATTCATGATTGAACCTGAGCTTATAATGAGAGACTATATCTCTTCTAAATACAAGAATGTTGAGTCCAGTGTAGTTGTCCAAGAAATTAATGTCAATAATTTTGAAATCAATCCCTCCATTGTGAAGATGATTCAATGTTCTTA
>LTAE01002202.1:3006-16690 GCA_001647135.1 Pontederia paniculata | reverse complement strand
GACCGCAGGATTGGCGGATGACCGATGAAATATATATATATATATATATATAACAAATCCAACAATCAATGAATGTTCCACAATTAACATTATAAAAAAAATGAATAAATAATTATCAACCAATAAGTTGTCAAATCACATACAAGCGTTATGTATTATCGCTTGTGTGAGATTTAGATGACATCCTGATGTAGAATATGGACACTAGAAGATGATCCAACCGTCAATCCAGAAATAGAAGAATTACAAATTCCATCATTATGTCCAAGCAGAGCTCTTAGAGTCATTGGTCTAGTTAGTTAGTTGTTATAATGATCTTTGATTAGAGTTATGATCTATTTGTTTTACTAGTACGTATCTTATGTTATCTTATCTATTTGTGAGCCAAGAGGGACGAATCCTCTTTTTATCATTTTTTTTCAAAATTTAGTTATGTGTGAACTTGCAACTATGAGTGCAGAGAGGACTTCAAACTTTATTTTCTTTCTATCGATTGTTCTTCAAGGCCGCTGAGGATTTGAATAAGGCTCGGTGTATTTCATCTCAATGTGTTAAGAAGTGTATATCCTTACTGCTGCATCAAGTAATATTAGAGCCACCTCTTTGTCAACAAATTTGGGAGATGGTCAGTGTACCAACTCGTCCTAAGTTTGACAATTTGAAGGGTGATTTGGAGGAGATAAAAAAGATAATGCAACAACTCTCAACGACGATGGCACAAGTGCTTTTGGTATCACGATAGATAAACCAACCCAAAGCTTCCAACCGAGGTCAGGCACCCGAACCCAACGATGGAGAGGAAGAGATACCAAAAACAAATAGCCACAACCAAGAATAGTTCATATTCAAGATGAAGATGGAACTACCCGTCTTCAATGGTCATTTACAAATTGAAGATCGTGTTGACTGGTTAGCAAAGGCTGAATGGTTCTTCTAATATATGTAGATTCCAAGCATAAAGGATTCATGGCTTTATAAGTTGAAGGGGGAGCTTCTTCATGGTGGGAGCGACTTCAAGCCCGGAGGAAATATCAGGAGAAAGAATCTATTCATTTTTGGGATAGGATGAAGCAATTAATACGTGAAAGATTTCTCCATTCATATTTTTTTGATTCAATTCTCCCTTCATATTTTGGACAAACATTATACCACCAACGGAAGGACTTCAAGCAAGGCAACCGAACAATTTTTCAATACACATACGAGTAATCAATGAGTTTCATCTCGAATTGATCTTTCACAATAAGAAGACAAACTAATTGCTTGAATTGACTCTTCATGAACATGATTGCTGAGTGCATTGATTTTCTCTAGTTTTGATTGAATTAATTAGTTGACATATTACAATTCCAAACTCATTACGGGCCATGATCTCTACTTACTGGCCATAAGATACGAAGAATTCAATAGCAGAGCTATCCTGAGCTCGAGTTACGGGCCGTGACGATTCAAGGGACAATGAAGACACCTATAATTACGGGTCGTGACATCTTGTCACAAGTAGTGATGAAGGTACGCAGATTCATATATTCGAGATTTTTAGATTATTTGACGGCCAAGAAGTTTGAGATTTGATTGAAGAATCTAAATATTATATTTCTATCATATTTATGAGGATTTACATAAGTTTTATTGGACTCTGATCATCACCATTGATCGAGAAGCAGATTTGATCTAAGGGTTCAAAAACAACATCTAACCCTAGGAAACCCCGAGATATAACGTCTGGAAGAGAATCTTGGAGGATCTCACATCACATATAATAATTTCAGATTTTATCTAGAGATCTAAGGAGGAGGCTAGAGTGCTGCAAAAGAGACGAACGCTAGATAGCATAGACTAATCCGAAGGACTGCTGAAGAAGTCAAGATCATCATCTGTTAAGGAGTTGTTCGTCATCTTCTTGACATACAAAGAAGTATCTCTTGTTTCATACGTTGTTGGGATGAATTCTGTAATCAAGACAACCTATTCTGAGTATTTTGTGTTAGTTCTATTCATTGACATTATTTGCTACTACAGAACTTATATATCATTCGATACTTTTAGTTGAATTGACTCTTCATGAACATGATTGCTGAGTGCATTGATTTTCTCTAGTTTTGATTGAATTAATTAGTTGACTATTGACACGTCCTTTGTTAGTTCATAAATTCTGTAGAACTAATTATTGACTTTCTACTTGAAGCAATACATAGCTACGATTCTGACCCGTTAAGGGCGTTGTCGTTTTTCATCATCTGTTAAGGAGTTGTTCGTCATCTTCTTGACATACAAAGAAGTATCTCTTGTTTCATACGTTGTTGGGATGAATTCTGTAATCAAGACAACCTATTCTGAGTATTTTGTGTTAGTTCTATTCATTGACATTATTTGCTACTACAGAACTTATATATCATTCGATACTTTTAGTTGAATTGACTCTTCATGAACATGATTGCTGAGTGCATTGATTTTCTCTAGTTTTGATTGAATTAATTAGTTGACTATTGACACGTCCTTTGTTAGTTCATAAATTCTGTAGAACTAATTATTGACTTTCTACTTGAAGCAATACATAGCTACGATTCTGACCCGTTAAGGGCGTTGTCGTTTATGGTATGTTAGGTCAACCCGTTAAGGGTAATTTAATAGTATAGGAAACATCTTCATGTTTTGTGTTATCTTCCTGAGGATAGACCCGTTAAGGGATTGTTTAATGCAAGATAGTTGAGTTACCCGTTAAGGGAATTCATAACTTTAGGTTTGCCTAACCATCTGTGGATTCAATAGTGATTTTCATCTCTATTCAATTGCTGTACAAGATTTATAAGTATTCATCTTGAGTTAGTATTGTCCAGTCCTAGTCATCATCCTTATTATTACTTATAGTTATATAGTATTAGTTTTCTGAAACATTCATCCTGAAATCAATGTTATCTCCTATTAGCCCAGAAATCTGATTAGTTAGTTATATAATTCCTCATGGGATCGACAACTCTACTCTTTCACTTTATTACTTATTCGACTAGTGCACTTGCTAGCATTTGAATTTGTCTGTGTCATCATTTTTTGCATCATACATCTAGTCCAAAAAAATTGATTTCGTTGAGTTTTTGGGTTCTTCTTCAGAGTGAACATCTAGTTGAATAACATATGCGAGCTGTTCTCCATCATTGCCATTCCTCCACTTCTAGTATTCCTGGACGTGATTCTTCCTGGTATTTCCCCTTCTTCTGCACCGTCTCCTTGCGTGTAGTTGATCATTGGTTGTTGTGGCCATTTGTTGGAGCGATAGCCCGGTTGATCACACCGGTAGCAGATTTGGTTGTTTGGTCTGCGGTAATGATTTGGAGGTCGATTGTCATCTTGGAAAGTGCTTCAAAATTACTTGTGTTAGCTGATAGGGCTACGTCTGGAACAAGAGAATAGGTTGTCTTGAATAGAACTAACACAAAATACTCAGAATAGATTGTCTTGATTGTAGAATTCATCCCAACAATGTAAAGAACAAGAGATACACCTCTATATGTCGAGAAGATGATGAACAAATCCTTAATGGATCATGATCTTGACTTCTTCAGTAGTCCTTCGGATAGTCTTCGTTCTCTGGTGTTCTTCTCTTTTGCAGCACCCTAGCTTCCTCCTTAGATCTCTAGATAAAATCTAAAATTATTATATGAGATGTGAGATCCTCCAAGATTCTCTTGCAAACATTATATCTAGGGTTTCCTAGGGTTAGATGTTGTGTGTGAACCCTTAGATCAAATCTGCTTCTCGATCAACGGTGATGATGAGAGTCCAATAGAACTTATGTAAATCCTCAGAAATATGATAGGAATCCAATCTTTAAAGTCTTCAATCAAATATCAAACTTCTTGGCCATCAAATAATCTAAAAATCTCGAATGTACGAATCTGCGTACCTTCATCACTACCCGTGACAAGATTTCATGGCCCATAATTATAGGTGTCTTCATTGTTCCTTGAATCTTCACGGCCCGTAACTCGGACTCAGGATAGCTCTGCTATTGAATTATTCGTATCTTACGGCCCGTAAGTAGAGATCACAACCCGTAATAGGTTCAGAATTGTAATATGCCGCTTCTATCGACGCTGTGATATCAAGTGACGCTCCATGATATTAGCCTTCACGGCCCGTAACATGTGTAACGACCCATTATAGATCTGATTTGAAGTTGCAATGCCTCTGCAGGTGGTCGTGATATGCATATTGCGGTCGTGATGTCCTTCATAACGACCTGTAACTCGTGAGTTGGAATATGTATTACTTTCGGCACAGGTCGTAATGTGATCTTCACGGCTCGTTATGGACTTCATTACTGCTAATACTGATGCATCACAACCCGTAATAGATGGTCACGGCTCGTGATGGCTCCAGGGTGTTGATTTCTTCTTCTCAAGCACGTCCATTTGCGATATTCAATTGATGTCGATCCTTCTTCAACCTTTCCATGTGATTTCCTACAAAATACATCAAACAAGAGTAGATTTCGAACTTGGAAGAATATAATCAAATAAAGCAGAAAATAGATGCATGCAATGACAGAATGACTTAAAATAATGCCTAATGCAAGCCCTAAAATATGTTGCAAAATGTATGCATCAACAACCTCAAGCTTAGATGTTTGCTTGTCCTCAAGCAATATTCAGAGCAAAACTCAAATAAAAAATTCAATCATTGCTTCCACCCTGCAGAATAACAACTTTTAGCATGTCGTTTATTTATGCACTCATCATAAGAACTTCTTACCACAATCTGATTAATCTCAGCCTCATAGATTCCTAGTACTTAAACACATTTAAACTCTTTTCAATTCAGCCCTACTTGCACCAATTATTAGTATCTCAAATAAGAACTTCAATACTGAAAACACAAGTGTATATTTAGTTTTCAGATTTTTTTTTCTTTCTGTTCATTTCTTTTTCAGATTCTAGCCTTTACACAGGATTGCACAGGGAGGTTCGTGTAGCGGGCTTTCAACTAATGACTCCCAGATCAAATGGCCTTAGGGCAACAGGTGACGAAGCATCCCTCGAGCTTAGTTGCCCGAACTCTCCTAGGTTCCGAGTTAATCATAGTAGTGAACTGGTTGTTAGTGTGCTTCTCCATATTGCACAAGGATGTCCATGTAGCAGGCTTTTGATTGGTGGATCCCATACCAAATGGCCTTAGGTCACAAGGCAAGAACCCCTACGGATCTAATAACTCGAACCCTCCAAGGTTCCAGATAACACATGTCACAACTTAACATAAAATATTTTCAATCATATACATATAGTTATTTGTTGTAATAAGCTCACAATACACTTAATGGTTCGGTAGGGAAATAATTATTATCAATAATAATATAAAGAACATGTAGAACATAAACCAGAAATTGTAGTCTAAGTATCTTCAAAGTCTTCAATCAAATCCCAAACTTCCTGGCCGTCAAATCATATCAAAATCTCGAATAAACGAATCTGCGAAACTTCATCATGGCCCATGACAAGAAGTCACAGCTCGTAACTAAAGATGTCTGCATGATTCCTCAGATCGTCACGGCCAGTGACAGAATGTGACGACCCGTAACTCGGGCTTTGGGTAGTTCGGCATCTCGGGATCTTGTAACTTACGGCCCGTAACTATGAATCACAGCCCATAACGATTTTGGACGTGCAATCTGCCGCTTCTGTTTGACACCGTGATGAACGGTGACGCTCCGTGATATGACCTTTCATGGCTAGTAATGTAATGTAACAGCCCGTGATAGTCTTGGGTTGCAACTGTGGAGCTTCGGCAAGTGTCATGATACGTGCGTCACGGTCGTGATAGCCTTTATAACGGCCCGTGACAGATGGTCATGGCCCCGTAATACGTGAGGGAAAATGCATTGCCTTGGCACGATCGCTCCACTGCTGCTAATACTGATGCATCACGACCCGTAACATGTGGTCATGGCCCCGGATGGCTGCATGTTATTTTCTTTCGAGCATGTCCATTTGCGATAGTTGATTTTTTTTATCCTTCTTCCACCTTTCCATGTGATTTCCTACAAAAGAACACCAAACAGAGGTACATTCTGGACTTGAACAAATATAAACAAATAAAGATCGAAATAGATGCATGCTATATGAAAATGACTCAGAATAATGCCTAATGCAAACCATAAAATATGTTGTAAAATGCATGCATCAACAACCCCAAGCTTAGATGTTTGTTTGTCCTCAAGCAATATTCAGAGCAAAACTCAAAAAATAAAAGGGTTTCGATCATTGTTTCCACCCTGCTAAATAACTACTTTTAGCATGCCCTTCATTTATGCACTATCACCAGAAATTTCCACAATCTGACTAATCCCAGACTCATAGATTCTTAGTATGTAAACACATTTAAACTCTTTCAAGTTCAGCCATACATGCACCAATGATTAGTATATCAAATAAGAGCTTCAATACTGAAAACACAAGTGTATAATGAGCTTAACAATATAATTTAATTTTCAATTTTTTTCTATCAATTTCTTTTTAAGATTCTAGTCTTCACACAGGATTACACAAGGAGGTCCGTGTAGCAGGCTTTCCACCGATGACTCCCTAACCAAATGGCCTTAGGGCAACAGGTGATGGAGCACCCCTCGAGCTTACTTACCTGAACTCTCCCAGGTTCTGAGTTAAGGTTCAAATCATAATAATGAATTGGTTGTTAGTGTGTTTCTCTATATTGCACAAGGAGGTCCATGTATCGGGTTTTCGACCGGTGGGTCCCAGACCAGATGGCCTTAGGTCACCAGGCAAGAACCCCCTACGGATCTATTAACCTGAACCCTCCAAGGTTCCAGATAACACACGTCACAACTTAACATAAAATGTTTTCAATCATATACATATAGTTTAATTGGGGTAATAAGCTCAACATACACTTCATGGTTCAGTAAAGAAGTAATTATTATCAATAATAATACAAAAGACATGCAAAACATAAACTAAAAATTGTGGTCTAAATATCTAAGATTCTATTTGACAACAATCTACAATCCATATTTTCCCAAAGTTCAGGTGATAAGAGATAAACTTAAGACATTAAAATTTCGCTATCTACAAGATTTCTCTGAACATTATTCTTAGAAAGTTAACAATACAAAGCATGAGAGAATTTGATATTTTGGATTTTCAATTTTTTTTTCAATTTTTCTGATTTTTTCATTGATATGACAACCATGCAATATGATAACGGGGAATTTACTCCTTATTTTCCTTTGCAAAGACTACACTTTTTCACGAAATTATGCATCATTTACATATATTGCCACACATTTTTACGTCCTTTGCATCATTTGAAATTCCCTGGGCATAAATACACATTTTTACTCCAATGACCTTTTTTTAGCAAAGTTTTGAATGATTTATGCTTGATTTCTCCTGCAGGAATTTATCCAAGGCCTAGCGATACTTGTGCTGGAAACTGTACATGGGGGTACTTGTGCTGAAGACTAGACCTGGGGGTACCTACAACCAGTACCTGCCAAAAGCCGCTAGGAGACAAAACACGAAACAAAATCTACAAATTCCCCTGTCAGCTATTGTGGTCTAAATGAGGAAGGTTCCTTGGCAGTTTCAAGCAATATTGGCAGGGCTGTGCAAATGACAAGTGGCATGGAAGGATTGGAGGAGAGGAGGAAGATAAGAGGGCAAAATGAAATGAAGAAGGGAGTTCCGTTCTGCATCGGAGACGAGGGATCGAGTGGAGCCGTCATTGCTGAAGAGAGGAAGAACTAGAGCTGAAAAAGGGAGGTTTTCGTGCTGATATTCGAGTATCATTGGTTTTATGCTTAGTGGTTTCTACTTGTATTAATTTTTCAATGATGAACCCATGTATTATCATGTTCGTGATGTGTTTGATGGCTATTAGAGGCTAAACGATTAGGCATGGACATGGAATAATTTGAGAACAATAATTGCTATATGAACTTATCTTTTAAATGCATATCTATTTCTATTTGATTTTCCAATCTTTCATTTGCATTGTATTCTTTGTATACATGCTGATTTTGATTCTGTGAACTGCTCACTATCTACTCCTTGGAGGGTTGAAACCGAGATGAAGAACCCATTCCACTGAGGAGACATGGAGTGCAGTCCTCATTTATGATACTTTGCATGTGTATACTTGATGTGGTGAGCTATTCATTGCCCTATCTTTGGTGGAAGGTTGAGACCAAGAGGGAGAACTTTCCCCATTGAGAAGAAGTAGTGAAAAGTTTCCATTCTAGATATTGTGTATGTGATTGGTTTTTATGTTGTGAGCTATTTGTTGTTACTGTCTTTGGTGGAAGGTCGAGACCGAGAGGGAGAACTTCATTGAACAGAAGTAGTAGCTAGTTCTTATCTTTGTCATCTTGTAGTTGGAATGTCATTCATATCCTTTAGCAACCCTGTCTCGAGAGGGAAGGATTTGTTGTAAGAGCTCTACAAGGATCCGAGAGGAGAGTAGGGTTTCAACGAAGAGTGAAGTTCATTTCAGCCCAAGGGGTTGAGACCGAGAGGGAGAACCCCTTTGTCTAAGATATTTGTATGTGGCCGAGAGGTTCCCACGAGTACCTAGGATTGATTGGAGAGGGGTTATATAACATCGAGAGATTGCATGTGAGAAGTCTCTAAGGATTTAAGTTCAAGTCCTGACTGCGAGAGTAGCTAGGTTTGATTTCTTAACATCTCAAATCAACTTTATTTGAGTTTCATGTGTTCATTGGCAAGTAGGATTCGAAAATAATTCTCATGTCCCGACTATTTTCCCTATTCGAGTGATTTAACTCCCCTTCGTATTGATTCTGTTTTTACTTATCTTAAATCTAAAACACTAAAAACATTTAGTTTACTTTTCTTTTCAGATTTTAGTCCTAGTCTATCTAAATTTCTGCATAAAAGATATTTCTCCTTGCTTTCGGTTCGTGGTAGAATAGAAAGGTTGAGTTGTGAATTTTTTATTTTACTGTGGATTCGGCCCTAAAATACTACAAGGATAACCATATACTTGTGGTTGGAGTTGTGTATTTAGGTTTATTTTTAAGACTTGTTGATATCTTATTTTCTGTCTAGGTGCCCCCAAGTCAAGAGCTATCAAGCCTTGACGTTCTGAAACCTGGTACCACCTTTATTCTCGACACACGATTTGAGCTCATCACAATACAAGATGATAACAATGCAATAAGCAAATATGAAGTACATAAAGCAAATATGCAGAACATAAGCAAATATGATGCATGAGAATGCACTACCCCCAAGCTTAAATCAAACACTGTCCTCAGTGTTTAACCCCAGCCGAAGGTATAGTACAAAATGCATGAACACAAAAAGTCAAAACAAAAAGTACAAAGAGACCAAATACGACCTAGTCTACTCTTGAGGTGGTGGTGGCGGGGGTGGATAAAACAACAGTGTTCCATAGCGGCCCTGGTCAACGTGATAGTCATGCATGCGATAGACCATGTTCTTAGTCCTCTCCTAGCGGTCTTTGATGACTCTAATGTCGCCCTGCATAGAAGTCAATATAGAGTGCATAGAAGAAAAGTAATAGGAAACATGTACACTAGAAGGGTCAACATCCATGTAGGAGAGCTGCTCATGCTGGGTAGGCTCTAGGGCTCGGCGAGGTGGAACCATCGGCGGTGGCTGAGGTGCGTCTGTGGGCAGCAGGATCCAGTTATCTTCATTTGTAGGGTCGAAGCGCTCCGTCTCTGCTTAAGGCAGGACCATGTCTGAATCCTTGGAAAGAAATACTGGGACTTCCTGCCCAATACCTCCAAGCTTCATCGCTTGGACAATGCGCTGGTCCAGAAATGATGAATCATCCAAGGAGTTAAGATCATCCAAGTCCAAGCTGAGGTGCATCGCAATTGGGGTAATGAGAGCCTCGATAACAATTTTCCCCTTGTCTTTCTTTGAGTTCTTCTGAAAAGTCTGCGCCATAAATGCTCCCACATTTACAAGTGTGTGGGTCGTCATGCAGTAGAGAAAAAATAGCTCTGGTTTTATCATCGACTCGTCGCTGTCACCCCTCCCGAAAATAAAGTTATATAAGATCTAGTGTACATATTGAAAGACTGGATTCTGGATCATCGTACTCTTCACCGTCTGATAATTGAGGTGAGCAGCCCCTGTAATGCGCCTCCAAAAGCCGTTGGCGTCAAACTCCTTGGGAACACACAAATAGCCTTGGTCTGAAAACTGGTAGACAATGTTGAACTCGGCCAGTGTGAGGTTAAACCTAGTATTGAACAATTGAAAAGAATAAGATGGATTGTCCCCACTGGCCTTCTTGATCTCGAACGAGCTCAGGAACTCGAAAGCAATAGGGGAGAAAGTCGACCACCACTAGTTGATGAAGAAATCCATGCCGATGTTCTCGAACAACATAAGGATGAAGTTGTGCAGGTTGTACTCCATCATTGTGGCGTTGTGCACGAATCTGGTTGGAGTCAACCAAAGAGTGGCGAGGACATCTGCTCGTGTCGGATGCTCTATCTTCTTGAAAAGCTTCTTAGGTGGCCTTTGAATAAGGCCTACTGTGGGTGGAGGTTGCTCTTCAACAGGCTCCTGACGTCGGCGAGTGGTGCGCTTCCGGCGGCTGGAAATTTTCATTGCACTGACACGGGTCGTGAGGGGAAGTTAGGGGCCGTGAGACTATGAATAGTGGGGCGTGAAGTGCTGTAACGGCTAAGGCAGAAGTGATCGTCGCGTTCTGTTGCTTCGTCATGGGTCGTGATAGAGGGTTATGGCCCGTGATGCTTGTTGTCATGGCTCGTGAATGGAAGTTGTGGGGCGTGTCGGGTGGTGGATGCTGGTCTCCTCGGCATTTTCTGAGATCTTATGAGGCGTAATGAGAGTAATGACCCATAAGTAACTGGTGGCATGTGGCGGTGTCGCGACTGCTAGCTTCATTGCCTTCTTATGCAGACTTACAGGGCATAACATGAGTTGCGGGCCGTAAGTCTCTATCGTGGCTTGTCGGCATCGAGGCAGAGCATCGATGAAAAATGGGTCACCCGGTGTGATGATGGTCGCAACCTGTGAAGGATGAATTGACGCCTCATAATCAAAGTTGTGGCCACGCCGGTGGTGCTCTCCTTCTTTTTCACGACCTGTGAGTTGGTATAGCTGGATGTGATGTATCAGTTGTAGTTGCCGATGTTGGGGACGATGTCCGACGAAGTCGTGCTCTTGGTGATTTGCTGATGGAGCAGAGCGTGAA
The DNA here is from genome assembly GCA_001647135.1 of Pontederia paniculata. Lineage (NCBI taxonomy): Eukaryota > Viridiplantae > Streptophyta > Magnoliopsida > Commelinales > Pontederiaceae > Pontederia > Pontederia paniculata. The sequence continues at coordinate 5,458 of LTAE01002202.1, read as the reverse complement.
ATGTCGCAATGAGGTGATGAACCTGAAAAGGGGTCACTATATATAGAAATTTTGAGCCGTTATTGCAGCCATGAAGTAGGTGGTGGGGCGTGACATTTGGGACACGTTGGTGGGTCAAAAATTATGGTGTTACGATGTGATTGCGGACCGTTACGAAGTTGTTGCGGCTGTTTCGGGGTGAGGTATTTACTATGGACAAACTTACGGGTCATGAGAGATGTGTTGTGGGCCATTACGAGGTGGGGTTAAATGGGGCGCTGATGACCTGACTGCATCATGGACCGTGAGATAGTGTGTTGCGGGTGTTACGATGCAGGAGTGTTTACAAGGGTGATTAATTATTAATGCGGTGTGGGATGTGGACCGTGAGATTTGTCATGAGGCGTTAAATGTAGGTTGGTGGCGGTTGTGGCAATAATGTAGATACTTCATGGTCCGTGATGTAGTGGCACGACCCATGACGGTGTAAACATGGGTTATTACGGGTCGTGATGGTGGTGGCAGGCCATAAGTCGGGTGTCAATATGGGAAGTTTCAGTTGGTAGCTGGTGACTTACAAGCCGTTATGTGTGGTCGCGATCCGTGATATATGTCGTGAAGGTTGCCCTAGGGTCGTGATCAGTGCTAACGGTCCGTAGGTCGGGTATTTGTAGATTCATGGTCGAATGCATAGAATAACTTGCGGCCCGTGATGGACGGTCACGGATCGTGACCAAGTTTCTGGCACCAAAGTTCGCTATTGTGGAGTCCGTGATGAGATATCACGGCTCGTGAATGCAAATGAAAGTTTTGGTTTATAGGTGTTGCACCATCACGGCCCATGATGGAGTTGGATGCTGGTATTGGTGGTCGTGAATAATTGCTCATGGGGTATGATATCGGGTCTCACGACCTGTGGCACTTGGTAATGTCCCATGAAGGATTAAGGGACATGCTCTAAGGTGAAAACAGGCAAACAGATGCCTTCGAGGATGACCTAAATAAAAAAAAAACTAAAAATGTCAATAAAAAGGAAAATTTGACCAAGGGATAGGGTTAGGAAGATTAGTTCTAATTTTAAGTCTTTAGCTTGACTTGGTTCGGTGTATGCTAAGGTGTATTAATGATGATGAAATCAATAATGATAAGCAGTAAGCAATAAGGAACAAACTCACCAGGAGTGTGATGTCATCGTTGATGCTCATCATGGTGAATTTTAGCAAACACGATCAGAACTTTCACCGGTTGTTTCTATGGATTCTCCTTTGTCGCTAATTGTTGGGCCTTTCAGTTGTACAACATCATTCTCTGGAAGACATTGTCGTTTATGTTGCTGCTGATCTTGTCTCAATAAGAGGCTCCTTGGTTGCCATTGCAAAGTTGTTGTTGGTCTGTATTTTGATAATTCTTTGGCTTTATTTGGTGACCGTTACGTTGATGATTCTGGTGGATCCATAGTTGGTATTTTCTGGAGCTGTGGTGGCAAAAATTTTGGTGTCTAACTTGGCGATAGTGATGCTGGAGTAATAGGAGTACCCAAAGGCGAGCTCTTCCTTCTGACTTTCTCATCTTCAATTGTATATTCACTTGTCTCCTTGACACACCATTCGGTAGTCCATGTCCTTTTGGGAGATTTCCTTTTAGGCCACCATCTTCGTTGGTGTGAATAGTGGCATGGATATAAAATGATTGGAGAGTCCTCGATGTTCTTCTCAGAATTAGCATGTTGAGAACTCAATTGTGCAATCTGATTCTCTAATGAATGCAGCCTTGTTTCTAGATCATAGAATTTGAGTTGACACTCGAGTTGATGGACCACTTCATTATTTTCATTTCTGTTTTTCAGTTCTCTCAGCTCTGACTCCAGATTTTCAATGAGTTGATCTTGCAATGTGAGTCTTCTTTCAATTGTTGCAATAAATTGGCCAACCATCACTTCAACATTGCTCTCAAGTTCTTTTACTATCTTGACGTCATGTGGACTTTTGTTTTGTTGTTGTCTCAAATTTAACGTCTGCCTCTCCAAATTGGTGATTTGGTCTGCTATATGGAGAATTTCTTCATCATAGAATTCATCATGTTTGTGATGAGTGCAAGTGAGTCAATGTGGTGAATTTCTTCTGTATTTTACAGAGGCTTCATAGATGTCGCCTCTTTCTGAATTTTGTTTTGCATTTCAGCTTCGTTGTTCTCCTCAGTTTGCTGGCTGGTATTTGCTTTCTTCTTTGCCATTGAGGGTAGATGATATGTGCTTGAAGGTCAAGTTGTGTACAGAAGATACTCCTGAAAAAGCTTACACAACACAATTATGCATAAAGACCAAGCTTCATAATCCTAGTATCATGGTTTGTTACTTAAGCAAGTAAATAGAATGTTTAATAATATATAAATGAAATATATATATATATATATATATACATATATATATATATATATATATATATATATATATATATATATATATAAAAAAACT
>LTAE01002201.1:2846-45952 GCA_001647135.1 Pontederia paniculata | reverse complement strand
TATATATAAACCACCTAACTAAAATAATATAACCACTTTCTCTCTCCTCTTTTAATCTAAACCACATATTCAAAGATAGACGGTTGATCACATAGGTGTTTCACGGTGAAACACTTAAAGGGGTATTTCACCTCCATTAAATCCTATATATATATATATATATCTAATTTTAAAAAAAAATCCGTCAAGGTCCATTTTTTTTTTGAAAAATAGATCTATATAAATCTATGGTCTTTAACAGAAAATTAGCATCAATTCAATGTATATCTATCTAATGTTTAAAAAAATGCAATCAAGATCTAGTTAAAAAAAACATATAAGAACAACCGGATAATAAGCAGTGATATATACTATAAATTTGACTAATCAAGATTTAGTTGAATACATATATAGAGCAAACCGGATAATAAGCAGTGATATATGCTATAAATTTGACTACATTCAATTATCTAATAATAGATCAAGGGTCAAGATCTACGACTTAATGATGTACAGCTGTGATTCAATGACCAAAAATAGATCTACGGCTTAATGATGTAATGATGTATACGAGATTGACGGATATGATTCAATTGAGAAAACACAAATAAAGGGCTAGGATTAAAAACGAGTGATGAAGAGGAAAACACTATTCGTTAGGGTGTCAGCGGGTCGGATTGACCCGATGAACCCAACGATCCGAACCGACCCAATATCAATTGGGTCGGATCGGATCGTTGGTCGGGTCAAACCCGAACCGACCCAACCATAACCCGATCACCAACGGGTCGGGTACGGATTTCAATTTTTCGAACCCGATCAACCCGACCCAACCTGATGACCCGAATTTTTATATATTTTTTATTAAATTTAAATCAATTTGTTCTTAATAAAAATTTATATTACTTTAAAATTAAAGTATATTACAAATTTATACTTTATATCCTTTAAATAATTATAAAACATTGAAAAAATATATTTCTTTATTTTTGAAAATATAATTGATGCTAAATATTATAAAAAATAATTAAAAATATATGAAGGTCGGGTTGGATTGGATTCGATGACTATTTTGTCATCAACCTGACCCAACCCAACTCGAACAAAATCAATCGGGTTGGATCGGATTTAGGTTGTGATCGGGTCAAACCCGACCCGTGAACACCCCTACTATTCATCATCTTCTCCGTTGGAAAAAACGCGTACCTTTCACCAGTAAAAATAGAGAAGACATGACGGCGGTCAAGAAAGCTCTGATCCGTGTGCGGGAGTGCAGGAAGGGTTCGCCGGTCAGTCACGAATGCGTGTAAGCCGTCAATTTCGATCGCCAAGCTGTGGATTTCCGTGGATGTCGTCTGCAATGGTTACCAGGATAGCCCGACATTAGGGATGGATCAGTTAGCAAGCACTCAACAACAGGAGGACGTGGAAGCGGAATGAGATCGAAGGAAGACGCCGACGAGCAGTGGGGTCAAAAAATTTGTTCGTCGGCGACCAATAAAGCTCTGATACCACTGTAAGAGGGAGAAGAGAAGAGAAGAAACGTTCATCTGCACGATTGGGGCTCGTTGCACGCGTCCGTTACCCATTTATAGACGTTGCTTGCTCGCTGCACTCCGCCCCTGTGACGCGGCTCCTTAACCCGACGAATCCGCGTTCGTTCCAACAGAATGTGTCGCATGCACGCCGCGTTCGTTTGTAACGGCCACAACGCCTCCGCGTCGCCGTTAGATCTGTTGGCACGATATTCGTGGCCGAGCGAGTGACCACCGTTTGGTCACAACTATAACAAAACTAATATTAATATCCAACTTCTCTTGTATAACTATAATTCTTATAAGATTAAGGAAACTGATAATGTAATAGATAATGTAAATAAAATGATAGTCATGACTAATGACTTATCGTTGGAGGGACAATTCTACCAAAGACTTTAAGGTAGCAACAAAGCTGAACAATTTGTCGTCTTCATTCGATATGGTTGTCACGATGCTACGACTTAACAGGACAGTTAAGTCAGTCATAGATTTGCTAACCAAGCTAGCATAACAAAATATGACTAAGAATAAGAAAGAAATGGAGATCTTCCAAGAAGAAGAAGAAGAAGAAGAAGAAGCGAACGACGTGCACCACATGAAGAACATTAGAGTAAACAAGAAGCAATTTAAATTGCGGGCCAAGACACCAAGAGGAGCTTGTTTTAACTGTGAGAAATTTGGACATCTCAAAGACAAATGTCTCACAGTTAAGAAGCCGAGTCAGAATAGGGCCCCACATAGAAAAGGCCCCAGCAAGCCCGAGTTCGCTGCAGTAATCAAGTGCAATATTGCAACGATAGATGTTGAGGGTTGGTGGATCGACTCTGGTGCGATCCACTACATCGCAAAGACCGAGGAAGGTTTGGTAGACTTCAAGAAGCTGAAGGCCGGAGAACAAATTATTTTTATGGGGAACAACTCCTATCTAGATGTTGAAGGTGTTAGAAATAGATTGGACATGAGGGATAACATTATGATTATCCATAATGTGCTTTATACACTAAACATATGTCAGAATCAATCCCTGTTCTTATGAAGAAGAACTTAAAAGTATGTTTTTATAATGATAGTGTATCTATAGGTAAAAATGGAAGGGCCTTGGCCATGGAAAAGTTTGTTCCCGAGCCATGACTTATTTTTTCTTACGGTCAATAATAATTGAATAAGGAATGTCTCTTTTGAGTATTTCTTATTTTTTTGTTTGATTATGATCTTTGACATGAGAGATTAGGACATCTCGAAAAGGACAAAATAGAACGAATAGTAAGAATGAACCTATTACCTAACATATCAGGAACAAAGACATCTCGTTGTGAACATTGTTTGATCAAAAAGATGGCTCAAAAATATTTTTCGACGAGAACAAGGTCAAAGAAATTGTGAGAGTTGGTTCATTCTAATATTTGTGGTCTTTTACTATTGCTACACACAAAAATAAAGAATACTATATCACATTCATTGACAATTATTCTAAGTTTTCCTATATTTATCTTTTGAAAAGAAGAACTGAGACTTTTGAAATGTTTAAAAGATATAAGATTGAAGTGAAGAAGAAATAATGCTAACCAATTAAAACTTAAGGACATATAGAGGAGGTGGAGTACACCTTTCGATAATTTGAAACTTATTGCATTCAGGAAGACATATGTAGGAAGGCTACAATGTCTTATACGCCATAACAGAATGGTGTGGCGGAAAGAAAAAAATAGAACTTTGATGAATGCAATAAGATACACACACACACACACACATATATATATATATATATATATATATATATATATATATATATATATATATATATATGTGTATTTTATATATTTATATGGGGACATTGAGCGTACAACTCATAGATTGAGCTGTGAATTACAGCCATCTCGATCGTTAGATGAAAAAAAGGATGGAGGATACTATTTTTAAGCATTCTTGCAGGCAAAAAATGCATCTCCGAGATCATAAAATTTGTTCGTCGGGTGCGCAAGAGCCTACTGCCTTGCACACAACACGCCGAGTTCGTGACAAATTTGCACGCATCTGCTCAGACAACAAGAGGCCCAAGGCACCTTGGCTCTCGTGCAAGGATGTTGTAGGAGAGAGTGAGGTACATAGGTGAGGTAGAGAGAGCAAGAGAGAAAAGGACAAAAGAACACAAATTAAATAGAATGAGGGAGAGGGAGATGGAGCAGGGAAGAGAAAAATTGACAGACAGATAGAGAGAGATGAGGTAGAGAGCAAGGAAGAGAGAGAGAGAGGGACATCGTACAGGGAAGAGAAGAATTTGACATGCACGCTAAAAGAGAAAAGGAGAGAGAGAGAGCACAAAAGAGAGAGATAAACAAAGGGAGAGAGCGGACTTAGAGGAAGTAGTTAGAATGAAAAGTGTGCATTACGCTTGATGGACGGTTAAGATTTTGACTGTAATGTACAGTTAAAAATTGAGTTGTACATTCATTTTATCTTATATGTATGTATGTATGTATGTATATGAATATTGAAATTATTTTCATTTGTGGAAATAATAAGTTTCATTTAAAAGATTTTTATAAAGGAAAGTGATCATCTCTTGATATATGAGCCTAAAATATCCAAAAATAAAAAATTAAGGAGGTCCGGAGGAGGTTTATCCTTTCAAGAAAATATCAATAGACAAGGTCCAACCNTCGGGTCGAACCCGAACCGACCCGACCATAATCGGATCACCAACGGGTCAGGTACGGGTTTCAATTTTTCGAACCCGATCAATCCGACCCAACCAGATGACCCGAACTTTTATATTTCTTTATTAAATTTAAACCAATTTATTCTTAAATAATAATTTTATATTACTTTAAAAATAAAGTATATTACAAATTTATACTTTATATCCTTTAAATCATTATAAATATTGAAAAAATATGTTTCTTTATTTTTTTAAAATATAATTGATGTTAAGTATTATAAAAAATAATTAAAAATATATGAAAAAAATTCAATCGGATAAACCAATGATCCGACCCGATCCAACCCGACCCAATGAAGGTCGGATTGGATCGAATTCGATGACTATTTTGTCATCAACCCGACCCAATTCAACTCGAACAAAATCAATTGGGTTGGGTCGGATTTGGGTTCGGGTCGGGTCAAGCCCGACCCGTGAACACCCCTAAATAACACCCCGACACTAACACTTATTATGATAGAAAAATAACTCAATAAGAGTTAACGATCTAATGAAGGATAGGAATCTTTAGATGTTACCTATGCAAAGCAATGGGTAATTTGATATATGCAATGTTGTGTACAACGCCTAATTTGGCTTACCTTGTAAGTCTGATTGGTAGATATCAAAATCTCGAAAAATACATTAAAAAACCATTAAGAGGATACTTAAATATTTCAAAGATATCGTACAACTAAAGTTGACATATCAAACTGATTCATTTGAATTTGTAGGTTATTCAGATACAAATTTTGACGGAGATATTGATGATCGAAAATACACTTGTTCTTATTGGGTGGTGCAGTTGTTTCTTAGGAAAGTAATAAATAAGGATGTGTGATTAGTCACACACAAGAAGCTGAATACATTACCTATAGTATGACGACCACCCATGATGTATAAATTAGATGTTTTCTTTTACAATTCGGCACAACGATGGACCGTTACAGATGTACTATGAAATCAAGCGACAATAAGCTTGATAGAAAGTGGAGCAAGCAATTCTAAAGGAAAACATATAAAAAATGAGTATCATTATGTACATGATATAGTGAAACGTAAAGAAGTGACAGTGATCTGGATGCCTACAAATGATATGTTAGTTGATTCTCTTATAAAGAAAATTTCAACGGGTACATTCATTAAATACATTGGTTTAATGGGACTAAAAATATTTGAGTCATATTAAAATTTTCATATATAATGAACTTCAAAGTTATATCTTCTAAATTCTCGCACTACGCGGATAGTGAAAGTGTCGAAGTCTTTATGACCATATCGGTCAAGTGGGAGATGTTAATATGTGACCTTCTTGGTCATCTTTGAATGAGCAAAAGAGGCTCGTTAGAGTAGAGCTAGGAGACACGCTCCACACGCCCGGATCTCACAGGACGATGAGGATGGGTGGGGCACACGGGAAACACGATAACGGTGCGGCAGGGGCGGACTTGGTGGAGCATTGCGCCTATAAGAAGCTCGGATCGGCGAGCGGAAGTGACCACCTAATAGGAGCCCCTAATCGCTGCACAAACATTCTAAAAAATATCCACTTCTTATAAAACCTCATCTTTTACATTCCTAAACTCATTTTTTATTAGTATTCAAAAGTCATATATCAAACACATGAAATAAAACATTTCAAGAATTTATTTATATAAAAACTAGATGAAGATTAAGATCAAATTATAATATTATTGGGATTATTGCATTGAGGGATCAATCACAACAAAATAATAAAATTAAAAGCGAAAAGGAAATATCAACATAAATATTTTTAACGTGGTAAAACTCTCTTGATCAATGTGAATAAAAGAAAAACATCCACGGGCAAAGGAGATCCTCACCAACGAGTTTTCACTATCAAGAAGAAGATAGTATATCATAAAATCCTAATACCAATTTATAAAAGTTCATATCGTGGGGTGCTTCGTCACCCGCACCTCCTACGGAAATTAATGTCGGGCTACGAACTATGAGCTTGGGCCTAACAACCCAAGCCCTCCACTATCACTATAGTTTTTTTTTCTCAATTTTTTTCTTTCACAATTGTGAATACAAGATAATAATATTTTAAGGCACAACAACAACAAAGATCATTTTCGTTCTTGCTTCAAAGATAATGGAAATATCGTTTTAAGTTGATCTTGGAGAAGACTAACCTAAGCCTTCCTATAATGAGCTTCCTTCTTATGACAGAGATAGAATGGAGTGTGACATATAACATATGTTTGAAGGTTTTGATTCTGAAGGGGAAAGGGAGGGAATTCCTGCCGGATGGACTGATTATGAGGTTGATGCATAGGGGAAGAATTGATTGTGCAGTGGAGGTACTGTTGGACAAGTTTTTACCTTCTGAATCCTCATCTACTTGGGAATTGACATTTTAGAGTTTTTTTTTTCAAGAAGAAAAAGAGTCTGGCAAGAGATTATAATTGTTGCTCAGGAATCCGGAGATAATTCATTTACCTCTTCTGTCCATAAGATGGACATGCCAACCATTTCTGCATTTCATATTCATTAAGTTCAGAGAATATATTTCTGTGTGTTTTTAACTTCTATCAATCAATTGTTCATTATATTTCAAGGGTATACTTCTTTATAAGTTTCACATAAGAACGTCGATTCGAGCAACACGAATCTTGTTCGCAATTATCGTTTTTCTATTTTCTTTAATGAGAAATTTAAAGTGACTTATACATGAAATGAATTAAAATTATTCATAATTTAAAAAATAACTCATTTTTGCTTGACATTAAAAATTTTAAAACTAAAATTATAAATAGTTTTGCTTTATTTCGACAACTTACACGTGTGTAAATAAAAAAAAACTTGAATTACATCAACATCAATTTAAAGAAAATATATGAAATTACATTGGGTTGTATCTATCTTTTCCATCAACTAGTTGCGTAGGAGCATGTCGCAAGTTATGTAAAAACTGGGAGTTTAACAATTCAATTTTACTTTCTGTGCTTTAGGACATACAAATAAAACTAAAAGGAAGTGAAGGCATATTTTTTTCAAGGATAAATCTTCATCCTCTTAAAAAATGTGCCTAATAATCCTCCTAATACTCCATCAAATTGCCCTGAAAAATTAATTAAATTATAACTCGAGGTTTTTTAAGAGAATTATTAAAAGAAGTCAAATTAAAAAGACTACATGGAGTAAAGTTTTGAAGGAAAATAAAACTCATAAAGTTGTCATACTATTACTTCAAAAATTTGTGAGATTGTAAAAGACGATTGAGCAAGTTCAACTAGGAATAACACCCAAGAAAAAGAGAAAAAAAAGAGAAAAAAAAGAAAAGGTGCCAACTAGAAAGAAGAAACAGTTAAGCCCAAGAATCTATAACTAACTAATTCTGACTATTCAGACCAGAAGAAATCTTGCCCGAAATCCATGTCTTGCCACACATCGCAACTTGTCGAAGGAGCAGCAAAGATCACGTTCTCCATTGCATGTCCGAAGCCCGCTGGAGCCAATCCTTCTCCTCCTCCGCCGCCGCCGCCGCCAGCAGTAGCAGCGGCGTCCATGGTCGTGTCCGAACTACTCGCCGCGGATTGGTTAAGCCTCCTCTGGACGTCGGCCTGCACCCTCTGGAGCCCCGCGTTGAGCCTCTGGAGCTCCGGTGGTCCCATATCCTCGAACTTGCCGTCCGGCAGAGAAGCCCGCGCCTCCCTGATGGCATCCTTGAGCACCTTGTTCCTCGCCTTATGGGCCTGGACGAGTTCCCGGTGCCATGCGGACTCCCTCTCGAAATCAGGCAGCGCGGTCTGACCCGCGGACTGCTGCTGCGGCTGCGACGGGATCAGGGAGCCCCCGTCGCCGACCAAGACGAACCGGTCGACGACGGCATCGACGGAAGGGTGGCCGAAGGAGAACGGCTTGCCGCCTGGGGAGAAGACCACGACGGCGACCTGGGCGCCGCAGAGAACGGAGAGCTCGTTGGCCTTCTTGAAGAGACTGCTGCGGCGCTTGGAGAAGGCGACCTGACGGGCCGCCTCGTTCTCGATGCGCTTGATCTCGATCTTTCGACGCCCCATGCTCGTCCTCTTCTTCGTTGTGTTCATCCCTCCATGCAAAAAATAAAATAAAAATTGAACTCTCCAAAGAAAAATAAACAGAGGTAGTATATATAGAAGTACTATATAATAATAATAATAATAATAATAATAATAATAATAATAATAATAATAATAATAATAATAATAATAATAATAATAATATTATTATTATTATTATTATTATTATTATTATTATTATATACGTTATTACTCTAATATTATTATATGTTAACTTGGGGCGTATTTTGGTTTGAAATGAATTAATGAGTGCATATTAAGGAGATAATATGATTTATTGTGATACACAATGAGAAGCTAATCTTGGAAATTTTTGGTTAAATAATCAAAACGTCATTAGGTGAACACCGTCAATCTTGGTTTTATTTTGGCTAATAAGCAATGTAATATATTATTCTCCTTGAAAACTGGAAGACTGGAATAGTTTTAGTCCTGTAGGATCGTTCAATCGGGCCATCATAACAATTTCCTATTTCGATTGATTTGAGACGTGTAGAGGTTCATATATATATATAGAACTCTTATTTAGAAAATGTACACTTACTCATAATTATTTATATAATTTAAAAAGTATTTTGTATATTAATCTATATTTTCAATTATAATTTTTAAAAATTTATTTGTACGGCATAATATAATTCAAGATATATACATTAATTTTACTTTTTATTTTAAATGTTTAAAAATAGAAAGAAAAATGAGTGAGAATATTTAAAAATATGGATATGATATTATAATACTAATTCATAATTAAATAAAATAATAATAAAATATTTTTTTTCTTGAAAATATTGATACATGTTTTCATAAAAAACATACTTCTATGTGTCTAATAGAATAATAAGTAGATATACATTATATATATAATAAATTTTAATATGATATAAATAAATAAAAAAATTTCAAATAATATAAGCTAATATTTGAGTAAAGATAAATGATAAATAATTAGAAAATAGAAGTATGCATGTAATAAAATAAATAAGTATATTATTATGATACAATTATAGACTAATAAGGAGAAATATATATATAATAGCGTTAACGAATAAATAAATATTAATATAATATAATTATATTATATTTTATGAAAGAGTATATTAGATAATATTTGAGTAAAAGTAAAAAAATAAATAATAAGAAAGTAAAAATGAAAAAGGTAAACTAAGTAAAATAGAAAAAAAAAAAGAAAAAATACGAAGGGTTGGGGAATCAAACCAAGGACCTATACTTCGCCAGTTCAGCTAGTGCACTTCTACCCATCTCCATCAGCATTCGATCTTGATTAATAGCAATAAGTGAACTATTTAATGGAGTTCAGGGGGTGCCAGTGCACATCCTTGCACCCCCTTGGCTCCGCCCCTATTATATATATAATTCAAGTTTTTCAGTTTATTAAACTGTAAATAAATGGAATATATATGCCCCACTAAAAAATAATTATTGGGTTTATTATAGCAAATTCATATGGCTCAATACCTAAATAAAAGAAAAAAAATAAGCATAGAAAACAAAATGAGGCAATTCTTAAAATGAGAAAAATGAAGTGTTACATGTCCATGGTTGAGAACAGTGATACATATACACCTCATGGTTATGCATTTTGGTATAACTCAATGTTTTCATTTGTTTTAATATGAAAGCATTTTGTTTTGTGTGACATGGTAGTAAATATGAGATAAAAATATGATCACCATCTTTATTTTACTTTAGCATCTTAGCTCATTATGCTCAAGGACTTAACTTTAAGTCTATTTTTCATCTTTTACTTTCTTTCTTGTCTTGCTTATGCATTATCAATATAATGCAACATAAGTTCATCTTAATTTTGCTTTACTTGACATTATCGATATAATGCACCGTCTTAGCATTATCAATATAATGCTTCTTTTGACATGAATATCTTTACTTAGCATTGACTTTCAGTGCACATAGCCCCTTAGGCTTGACTTCTTCATTCATGTCATCTTCATTATCTTTCATCTTCTTATCATGTGACATTTTAGAAGTTACTTTAACTTCTCTTAATTCGTCCCCGCGTCACATGTCCATTTTAATTATCTTGTCTTGATTAGAGATTTTGATACAACATCATCTTATGGTTGATCAGATCAAGGGCGCCTTGCACCCTACATCTCGTCACTCCTAGGGAAGTGTATCACCACGTCTGGTGAAGACTTTACTTCCCGAGAAGCACATCATCGTTTCTGACGAAGATCCTTACTTCTACTTTTGATGATGTACCAAAACTAATCTCAATTCATCTTTTAATTACAATACATCAGACATCAACACAAGCACAACATGTTTCATCTTTTAAGCCCTATTTTACTGCTGAGCATGCATAACATATCTAGGTTGTCGTCATACATCATATTAATGGTATCACTCTATGTTGGCATACCGAGTGGGTCATCAACATAATATATGATATAACATGTCTTTCGTATCAAATTCGAACCATTATTATGATTTATAATCATAATATTACTTCTTGTGCATCAATATGGACAACTAGCATTGTTAAAACTATCAACTTCTGAAAATACTACTTGCCAGTATTGACCAATACTATCAATTTTTGAGAATACGACCTGCCCTGTACAAATTTCGTACAAATTTATACGGTCTGCCAGTACAAATCAAGACGACTGTGATTTATCCGAAGGTATTTCAGGCAGCCCGTATTGTTTGATACGGGCGTATCGAGCCCAGTTCGTTTTTCCCTATTTTTGTGTCCTTTTGTCCATACTTCATCTTAGGTTCAAATGGTGTTTGATCTAAAATATGTTTAACATGAAATTTAACATCAAACAACAAACATCATAGCACCAAATATTCAAATAAGTTCATCTTGGGTTCATGAGTCTAAACATAATGCATTGAACTTAAATCCTAGGTATAAACATGGCAAAACTAGGGTTCTTACTTTAATCCCTAAATCTTCTTCTTCCTTTCCTCATCATTGTCCATCATAGAACAAGACTTATTCAGACTTAACCTAGGAAAATAATGGATCCCCTTTACATACCATCTTTTTGCTTTGCCTTAGTTCCTCTTTCCTTCTTCCTTTTCTCCCTCTTTTAGAAAATTTGTTGCTCCTCCTAGTCTCCTTTTATGCTCCTCTCCCTTTCTTCTTCTCCTTCAGTTGCTGCTGAAATTCAAGGACTTGGTGAGCTTGTGCTTTTTCACTCGCTCTTGGTAATACAAACAAGGTAACTAAGAGGGGAAATTCGGAGGAGAGAGAGAGAGGGTAACATAAAATAGGCCTTTTCATATGTTTTGGGTGGGTTTTGGGGTCAAATAAGGGGCTGCCAAGTGTCCAAAGGTTGGGGCACTTAACTTAGGTATTACATTATAACCCCCTTAAATATAAATTCATCCTCGAATTTACTTAGGTCTAAAAACTTACCAAATAGATATGGAAATCGTTCTTTCATTTCTTCTTCAATATCCCAAGTTGCTTCTTGTCCTTGGTGATGTGTTCATGCCACTTTCACCATTGGTACCATCTTATTGCGGAGTCGACGCTCACAATACTCTAAAATTCCTGTTGGGTACTCTTCATATGATAGATCATCTTTGAGATTTGGTTCTTCAATCCCCAACATGTCTGACTCGTCATAATGATACTTTCTTAGCATTGATACATGAAACACATTATGTATCCTTGAGTACGATGGCGGCAATGCTAACCTATGAGCAACTTTGCCAACTTGCTCAAAAATCTCAAATGACCCTATATACCTTGGACTTAATTTTCCTTTTCTACTAAAGCGCATAACCCTCTTAGTGGGTGAAGCCTTTAGTAGAACATAATCACCAACATTAAAAGTCATCTCTCTCCTCCTAATGTCAGCATATCTCTTTTGTCGATCTTGGGCAGCCTTCATTCTTTCTTTAATCATGTCAACCTTTTTCGCATACTTTTCCACAAGTTCAGGCCCAATTAATTTCATGTCACTTACTTTGCTCCAACATGTAGGTGACCTACAAGGTCTTTCATATAAAGCTTCAAAGGAGCCATTCTTATGCTCGAATGATAACTATTATTATTATAAGCAAATTCGACCAATGACAAATGGTCATTCCAACTTTTCTTCCAATCAAGTGCACATGCTTTTAGCATATCTTCTAAGGTTTGAATGATTCTTTCACTTTGGTCATCGCTTTGTGGATGAAAGGCGAAGCTATAATTGAGCCTTGTGCCAAATGCTTCTTGAAATCATTACCAAAATCTTTCGGTAAACCTTGTATCTCTATCCGATTCGATAGAAACGGGAATACCATGTAGTCAGATAATCTCTCTAGCATACAACTTCATTAAGTTTTTCGTGGGTTGCTTATCTCTTATAGGTAAAAATTGTGCAGATTTCGTTAGTCAGTCCACAATAACCCATATGGTGTCATGCTTGTCTCTTGTTCTTGGAAGTTCCATGATGAAATCCATTGTCACATGCTCTCACTTCCATTCCGGCAATTCTAAAGGTTGGAGTAAACCCGATGACCTTTGGGGTTCAATCTTGACTTGTTGACATACCAAGCATCTCGATATATACTTTGCAATTTTCTTCTTCATGTTCCTCCATTAAAATGTCCTTTACAAATCTTTGTACATTTTTTTACTCCCGGGATGAATTGCAAACTCTGATTTGTGATATTCATCCAAAATTTTCCGTCGAAGTTCCTTGTCCTTGGGAACTCATAATCGATTTCTAAATTTTATGGCACCATATCTTCCGTAGTTAAATTCAGTTTGCTCCTTATTACATAAAGATACCATATAATCGTACTCAACATCTCTTCTTTGTGCCAAAATTATCCTA
This sequence comes from Pontederia paniculata, assembly GCA_001647135.1. Taxonomy (NCBI): domain Eukaryota; kingdom Viridiplantae; phylum Streptophyta; class Magnoliopsida; order Commelinales; family Pontederiaceae; genus Pontederia; species Pontederia paniculata. Next base: position 32,826 of record LTAE01002201.1, on the reverse strand, counting down.
TTGATCAAATCCAATTGTATCCCATATAGAGTCATCAATAATGCTCTTGGACCAATGAGATTTGGTCTCCATTGAACAATATCTTCCAAAAGATTCCACTTATGAACTTTTAAACATGCCATTGAGCCTTCCCACTTACGACTTAATGCATCGGCAATTGAGTTCGTCTTTCCCGATTGATATTCGATGGCGAACTCATAATCCTTCAGAAATTCTAACCACCTCCTTTGCCTTATATTTAAGTCCCTTTGAGAACATATGTACTTCAAGCTTTTATGATCGGTGTACACTTCAAACTCTTCGCCATAGAGATAGTGACACCATATCTTCAATGCAAACACAACCACGACCAATTCCAAATCATGGGTTGGATAGTTCTTCTCAGGTTTCTTTAGCTGTCTTGAGGCATAAGCAACGACTCTTCCATGTTGCATTAATACACACCTCAACCCGGTGCCACATGCATCAGTATAAATATTGTATCCTCCATTCCCTGAGGGAATGGTCAATATCGGTGTTGTTGTCAACCTTTGTTTCAATTCATGGAAGCAATCTTCATATTTCTGTGTCCATATGAACTTCTTGCCCTTCCTTGTCAATTTGATCATTGGAGTTGCGATCTTCGAAAAATCTTGTATAAATATTCGGTAATAACCCGCCAATCTCAGAAAACTCCTTACTTATGTTATTGTACTGGGTTACTCCCAATTTTCAACCGCCTCCACTTTGGTGGGATCAACTGAAAACCCTTCCTTGGATACAATGTGTCCGAGGAACATAATGTGATCGAGCCAAAATTCACACTTCGAGAATTTGTCATATAACTTGTGCTACCTCAAAGTCTCCAACACCATCCATAGGTGTTGTGTATGCTCTTCCGGGCTCGATGAGTAAATTAAAATGTCATCCATGAAAATGATCACAAACTGATCTAGGTATGGCCTAAACACCATGTTCATCAAATCTATAAATTCAGCGGGGGCATTTGTTAGTCCAAAAGGCATGACTAAAAATTCGTAATGGTCATACCTTGATCGAAATGCCGTCTTAGGTATATCCTCTTTGGTTATTCTCAATTGATGGTAGCCGCTTCACAAATCGATCTTGGAAAACACTGATGTCGTTGATAGTTGATCAAACAAGTCATCGATACGTGGCAACGGGTATTTGTTCTTGATGGTCACTTTGTTCAACATTCTATAATCAATACATAACCTTAGTGATCCATCTTTCTTCTTCACAAATAGCACGGGTGCACCACATGATGACACACTTGGCCGGATGAAACCTTTGTCCAATAACTCTTGTAATTGAGTCTTCAACTCATTCATTTTTGCCGGTGCCATTCTATATGGTGGCTTCGTTATTGGAGTCATCCTTGGCGCTAAATCAATATGAAACTTCACTTCTCTTTTCGGTGGTAAGCCGGAAAGGTCTTCGGGAAAGACATCAGGAAAATTACATGCCACATCTATACATTTCTAACTTTTGAGATGTTTCTTCACTTGTCGTTATGCTTGCTAAAAATCCTCGGCATCCTTTCTTTATCATCTTGTTAGCCTTTATCGCCGAAATAATTATCTTCTTGTCTTTTGATGGAACTCCTCGGATGATAATTGTTGATCCTTCATTGGTGTGTAAGACAACCTTCTTCTCATGACAAAACACCATGGCATCATGGCTGGATAACCAACCCATTCTTAAAATTACGTCGTAGTCTACCATAGGTAGTACTACAATGTCTGCATCAAAGTTAATTCCCTCAACCTGCACTGGTACATTAGGAATGTATCTCCTAGTCGATACATCTCCTATGGGTGTTAGAATCTCGAATTCACATTGAAATCTTTCTATTTTGATCTTTAACATTCTTGTAAAATCGTATGAAATAAAAGAATGTGTTACACCCGAGTCAAACAATACATTAGCATGATGCCCAATGACTAAGAGTGTACCTTGAATCACTTCATTTGAATTGCGAGCTTCATCGGCCCTCATGGTGTAGACTCATCCCGCCACCTTTTGTGGCACCTCATACACCTTTCCTTTACCTTTGTCGCGATACGCATCTCGCTTTTCGAGACAATCCTTGATGTAATGTTCTTGCTTTCCACATTGAAGGCATGCCCCACTCTTCATTCGGCACTCCCCAGGGTGGTATCTTCCACACCGGCGACAAAGGGGTTCCCTTCCTTTCTTGGCGGCCTAAATAATTTCTTCACCCATTTGCCTTTTCCTTGGTCTTTGTGTTTTTGTGGCTCTTTGCCCTTCATGTCCCTCCTTTGATTTTCATATGCCCTTTCGATAACAGAGGCTCGTTCTATGACTTCCTCCAAGGTGCTATCATTGCTACATAGGACCTTCATCTTCAAGCCGGGATTCAATCCTGCTATGAACAAATTGGCTCTTGCTCTTTCGGTCTTCTCGAGTGGGCTATACCTTTCAAGGCGTATGTATTGGTTGATATACTCCTCTAATGTTAAACTTCCTTGTTCAAATTTCAAAAATTCCATTTGCTTCTTTTTCTTGACATGTTGAGGAAAATAATGATCTTCAAACGCCTTTGTGAACTCTTCCTATAAAACTTTATCCTTTTTATTAAACTTGGTCCGTATCATGGAGTCCCACCAATACTTAGCTTGATCCGTCATTTGATGGGTTGCAAAGTTCACCTTATGCCTCTCCGAGCAATGGATTACTTGAAACTTGTCATTCATTATCCTTAATCAAGATTCAGCCTTGTCGGGGTCCCTTTACCCAACAAATATTGGAGGGTGGGTTCTCATGAACTTTTCAAATGTACTTGACCCACTTGACCTCCGGTCCATAGCCTTAGCTAGCATTGAGATGACATCTTTGAAGTAGCCTTCCTCTTGGCAACTTGACATTTTCCTTTCAAGTCTTCTATTGCTTGATCCCTCTCGCTCATATCTTCTATGGTCCGACCCTTCATGGCCGCTTTCATGATCTCTTTCATGGTAACTCATCATTCTGAAAACACCACAGTCATCATTCATTAATTTGTTAGTCCTTAATCCTAAGATAATGAGTAGATGCATTCTTATTTTGATGGCTGCTCACAATGCCTTGCACATGAACTTCGGACTGCTTAAAGACTTAGAACTTTAACCTTTAAGACGACTTGGGCATCGACATATGCCTTAATCATTTAAGCCAATTCGGACTTTAGAGCCAAATCTTAGGCTCTTTTTTATTGATCAGTTTTATTTAATAATTTAATTTTTAATTTTATAATATTATTTTAATTTATTAAATTACTATTTTATTCTCTTGTTAAAAGAATATCTTTTCTCTTTCTCTCATTCACTTCTCGTCTAGTTTCTCTACTATTCTCTCTCATCTTCCTTCCCTCTAGCGTCTAGGCAGGCCACGAGCTTGCTCGTGCGCGCATGCGTGTAAGAGAGAGAGAGAGAGAGAGAGAGAGAGAGAGAGAGAGAGAAGAGTAGAGAGAGGACGGTGAGTGAGAGAGAGAAGAGAGGATGATAAGTGAGAGAAAGAGAGGATGATAAGTAAAATAATATTTAATAAATTAAAACAATGTTAAAATTAAAAATTAAATTGTTAAATATTTAATTTTATAATTTATGGATAGATTTAAAATTTTGTGATAATTTAAAGGGAGAAAATAAAAATAACCCAAAAATAAATTCCCCTAGTTTCGAAACGAGTTCATTTTGCATCACTTAGGGATGTTAACTTTATAGCGTCACGAAACCTAGCTAACTCAAGGTCAAGTAGACTCGTACCACTTATTTCGAGCATGACAGGGAAAAATAGAAAAAATAGGAGCTCAAAACAAATGAATACAGTACAACTATAAGTAAATTAAAATCTTATTAACAGATTGAATCCCGGATCAAATCACGGAAATAAATAGAGAGAATAAACCTTTAATTCTCGAATTTAAATTAATTAGTAGTCCAGGATCATAACACTTGAATTCGGAATATCTTACATGCCACAAAAAAAAAGCTTTCATTAAGTTGTAAATAAATTATTAATTCTTTCTATAAGACTTTGCTTGCTCAACTTGTCTTGCTATTATAAGAAAACGATTCATTTATTATCTCAGGATCACTAGCATTACATGGCTCCAAATAAAATGGGAAAGAAAAAAATGTCTACCAATGAACTAAAACTGTCCTCGAATTCCCAAACTGTAAGTATCAGTACCTAGATCCAATTTCACGATTCTGTATTTCTTCAACACTTTAGATTACACAACTAGTTCTCACCAATGCAGACTCAAGCCGCCATGTCTTTAACATTTGCAGGCTAGTGTATGATCCATAACTAAAGCGGAAAGAATTGATGGAACTGTAATTATTCATTGGTGAGAGAACTTGCATGAGATTATGAATATCATTGAGAATGGAGGAAAATAGATAGATGGGTCGCTCGCTCCAGTTACTCACTCCAAAACCCAAATGAAACAACTATGAGACTAATACAAAAACGATGAGCTGATGTACATGTCCTCACGACTGAACAGCCAACCTCTGAAGATGCTCGCAGAAAACTTGAAGGCTGACATCATCCGTGAAAATGATATCAGATCCTGGAGCCACTTCAGCTGAGTTATATGTAGCAGAAGGGTTCAACTTCGCCAATAAAAATCTTGCCTGTAGAAAGGGGAAGCACAATCGTGAGTTTTGATATGCTAGGCCGTTTAATAATGAATGCTTTGATAGGCATATATTGCATGTCATCTGTATGGACCTTTTTTTATCCTAGAAATGCTTAATTACCAAGTTTCAAGTGATGTGGCATGTCAATATAGTATCTTGAAATAGAAGTGAAATTTGAACCTAACGATATTGGTACTTGGCAACCTCAAATTTACAAAATTACAGACCTGGGATCCATGTTGATCACAAATGACTAATCTGGGTACAGGGAACCGATCAGCTACGATAAGCTGGGCATCATCATGAGGAGCTTGTAATAGCTGTGCAAATGTCTGCATAGAAAAAAGAATAGACAATTTAATGACCTTTCATAATTTTCCATGCATGGAGAAAGTATTACAAATGTCCTCTAGCTCTTAGGACATAATTTGAGCTCACTTATTAGAGAACTTCATTAAAGCATATATATAAAAGACCTACTTAGAGAAAAGAGCCGAGGTATGCCAAAATATTGACTTTTTTAACAAAAATAAGAGTATAAACCATTTTCTCCAAAAAAAAAAATGTAACTTTTCTTAGAGGAAAAAATTAAAAAAAATGTAACTTGAGAAACATGAGATCTGATCCTAAAAGACAGGTTCATTAGTGAAAGCTAGGGTAAATGAAAATGAACTACTAACTCAAAAATGAAATAACCAACTAATTTAAGAGTGACTTGACAGCTCAATTAAATTACCTGATGTTCTGGCTGATTCTGGTAACCCATGTTGCGCCACTGAGCAATTGTCATACCATGAAAAATAACGACACTAAAATATGCATCAAGCAATAAGATGCGATCTGCTGCTATGGAAGCTACATCCAGCAGTGCAGGTGCAGGAGGTGAATTGAACGAATAAGAAATCAATGATGGCTGGATCATGACAACGGAATTCGTGACACTTTCTCGATTCAAAAGCATCCGGAAATAAGCAGTCTCATCCGGGCTATTATTAAAAACCTACATTAAGAAAAGAGAGCACTTTAAAAAACCAAACAATATGAATAATGAATTATTTCCCAAAAAATGTGAACTATGAATTTTAAATTATCATGCAGTTTTGTGATACCTGTACAAATTGTGATCGTCTTAAATTAAACATAAACTGAGGTAATATTGAGAAGTTTGGATTTAAGTTGAAGGAAGAAGGGTCATCCTTTCGATAGTCACCAAATCGTGAACAAACACGGATGAGTGATCTATCCAACCATCGCGTTGCATCAAACTCTTCCTGCAAAAGATAAACAACATACAGGATTTGTTAAAGCTTCCTCATGAGGATCATTCACTCATTTTTATGTAAACAATTCTAATGACAGTTGAAACAGAACAAATCCACTACTTGAGAAAACATCTTGGTTTACAAACATAAAGCTCATAAGATGACCCATTGAAATCTCATGTACAAACGAAACATCTGAAATCACTCAACAAAGTTCACATAACATGACTCTCAGGAGCATAACAAAGTAAACAAAGTTATGAAGGAAAAATAGAAGAAAACATCTACTAGCAATATAATCCACTTAGTCAATGCTTTGTCAGCCTTCTCATAAAATAAATAACGACAGAAACATGAATGGATCATACCTCCATTTCCATTTTCAATGAGATGTATCTTGCTAATACGACAGCAGCAGCTTCTTGGTCAAATCCTTCAACTAACTCCTGCATAGTTACCAAGTTTTGAATAAGCAGTAAAAAAAAGTGAGTTAATACTGTAACAGTGTTAAAAAATGAAAAACATAAAGGTGGGATACAAAAATAATGAAATTTTGCAAGCAAACTCATGTAGTACATTTAGTTCTACATTGCATGTCAATTGTTCAAGCCAACCTGTGCTACATAGATGCTTTACGACCAAGGCTGTCAAGTTCGAGAGTTTAAGTAGATTCGAGAAGGCTCCATAAACTCGAATCAGGAATTCATATTGTAAATTAATAAGTTAGGGACCAAGTAACGGTTCGTTCGGCGCATGGGATAGTACGACCAGGGGTAGTAATACCCTTTGGTGTACAACTCCCCATTTATTATAAAATAAATATATATCCTTCATTAAATAATTTTTCGCATCCAACTAATCCCCAAAATTTTCTCTAAAAGAATATTCACTAAATTTATTCGAAAAAATGTAAAGGTTAGTAAAATATCATCATTATATGGTCATAAACAAAAAAAACCAATAAAGAGGGGGAATAATAAATAAAAATTGTTGTAAATGAAATTTCAACCCAACACATCTTTAATCACATACATTCTTTTCTTTTCTTGAGGAAAGAAAGGATGACTAGTCATCCACTATGTATTAAGCCTCAAAAAACCCTAAAGCTTACAAGTACATTAAAGGTCAAGAACTCAAAAAAAAAAAAAGAAGAAGGAAACCATGGAAGAGGATCCCCAAAAAAACAACCTATCCACCTCTCATCTCCATAATAACAAAAGAGGGTATAATTAACAACATTTTACACATAACGACTCCCCTCCCCTCCCCCCACACAACTCCAGAGAATAATGCAATATGGCGGAACCAGATGGACCAAGTAAAACTTCCAAACACACCATCTGGTGTCTCATGGGCCCGATGCCCGCAATTATCTCCAAAAATTGTTTACTGTAGAGACTTGTGCTCTTGTGTGTTGTGTTCGTCTCCAGACCTCGACCGCCTCAAAGCATTGAAAGATTAGGTGGGTGATGTCTTCTGAGGAAGAATGGGCAGGAAGTGTCGGTTTTGGGTGACCATCTTGCTTTGTATAGGACTCGGTCATGACTTAGAAGTCAAAAAAAAATCTTAACTGAGGGTTGTGCAAGATCTCTAGATGGGCTCATAATCTGGCCTGAGTGCGGTTGAGGTTGGGCTCTTAGGGAGGAGGTGAAGGTATATCCTCTATGCTGAGAAATGGTCCAAGAGTCATGCCCAATCATCTTCCAAATAAATTAAATACAATCTAATATACTTTTTTTTTGTGTTTATTCATAAGAGTTTGCGAGCCTATATGAGTACACATTTATTTATGCCATTTTTCAAGCAATTTTGAGTAGAATTTACGATTTAATACAAAATGTGATTCTATCCTGATTTGAGTCATTTTCACTACTTAAATTCCTATAAATTGACTTTAGAATTTGACAACCTTGTTAATTTTAGGAGGTTGGTTACAATACAATTGTATTGTCACAAAGAAATGGATATTTAAGTACCGATGTTCAAAGATTTATATCACACATCAGATTAATGTCACCTGTCTGGAGGGAAGATGGAGTTCATCAAAATAGAAGTTCTTATTGGATGCTTACACAATATAAAATTTCTGCAATCTGCTACATTAAAATGCTAGTACAACCCAGACAATATGAATATACTGGTGTAAAAACTCTTCAGCCCAACAATATGCAAGAAATGTGTATTATAATCAATCCCCCAGGATAAGACTTATATTGGATCCACGGTTACGAACTTTGCAAAAAGCAAGAGCAAGGGAGTAACAAGGAATGATCTAACCTCCGTGCTGGCACCATCCACCCATCTCCTTGTAACGGTTGTAACCCGCAGTCTCATCTGACCTTCAGGGTTCTGATAGCTGCAGGCAATTGAACCAATATTTCAGTTTGATAACATTCCTCTTTGCCTTACGCAAATAATCACCAAAATCATTACCAGAGTAATACCTGGTAAGGAATTGTATATATAGCTGAGGATTTGGAATTCCAGATTGGTTTGACCGTTCACTTGGTGAGATATCAAAGAATACGGTCAAGCAAGTAGTTCTATCAAGGCCACACATCTTCCATGCAGTTGTGTTTCCTTGTCCCACAACAGAGTCAGCACACAGGACTCCTTTCTGCTAAAGTTGCATGAGTCAGTATGATATTTCTTGCCAATAGAATCTTCAATATATCCAACAGATAAAAGCCCCACATTATAAATCTTATGGAAATATAATAAAAACGAAATTGAGAATTAAAATGACCTTCTCTAGAGATGTACAGGGGCCAATAACACCCTGAATCTTGATGTCCTTTGAGCAATTGATCTCAAGTGTGCCACTGAAAGAAAATTTGTCTCAAGTGATATGTATTATAAATAGTATAAATAATTATAGATAAAGGCACAAAAATACATGTCCAGGTTACTTTATGCCTTTCTGTTTTTTTTAGAAGTGTATTTTTATTTTTTTTACGAAACATATTACTTTTTTTTATGGAAGGTTACTGCAAGTTTAGAGCATAAACTTGTAGCACTGAGAATAATCAAAACTTAACAAGTCCAATTACATGGAACAAATAACAGTAGACAGATACAATGACAAAATCTACAGAAAATGGACAAAGTGCAATCAATTGACATGTGGATGCTATTCCCAGACATTTATATTACTTTACAGGAGTATATGCATTTCTTTCATAGTCTAACTCCACATGATGATAGAAAAGATAAACAAAATGAATGAGAGTACCATTGGAATGAAACAGAACGAAAGTGATTACTTTCCTTACAAGTGCCCAATCGTTTGTTCTTTTCTCTTCAGAACAAAATATTGATCTCCGTCTAAAAAAAAAAAAAACAAAATATTGATCTCCTCGATTTGCATTTTTCACGAACTCTTTGATTTTTCATGAGGTAATTCTAAAGTAAAACTAAAAGCATTCACATTGCATTTGCATCAAGCAATCAAGAACATATTAAGAGCAAGCCAGCAGAAGACCAACTACATATGCCTATTTATCATTCAATAGCCAAACATAAAAGGAAGGACAATAGCATTTACCATTTGAATGCTACTACCTAAGGACTGATCTGAAAAGGATGACTACACGATCGGAGTTGCAATCCGTTTTGTACTAAAAGACTAACACTGACACACATAAATAGCAAAGACAAAATTCTATATCCTATTTACTCATGTGGATCCTTGTCAAGATAAAAGTTGCCATCACTATACACAAGATACAGCAAACTCACTTAAAAGACAGGCCAAGAGACTGCTCGCCAGTGTCAAATATGCGCTTAAACGAGTTTTTAAAAACTGGATGTCCAAAGCTTTCAGCAAGAACAACAAGTCCACCAGTTCTTTCAACTGCTACTTTCATTTCAGCAACACCAACCTGGGTAAAAAGAAAAGGGAAGACAAATGAGTTTGTACTACATAAACTCGTTCATGGTTGAACTTTTTTTAGGGGCAAAAGGATGACTACGAGGAACTAGTCATAGTTGACAATATCACATTTAACAGGATCTATTACTCTGTCCTTATTTCAAGAGAATAGGTTAAACAAACAATAGCCATGCACATACTTCCGACTTATCTTTATACAAAAAAAACTATCTGCAACCCTTCAACAAAGACAATAACTATCTCAAGTACACGTCCATCAAAACTTTCATGAAACAAAAATAATATGAATTGCAATGTTACAAGGATATGAAACATGTATTTTTCAGAGGATGTGAAATAAGTATACAGCTCACTAGTGAGCTCTTTATGAGATGAACTTATTTACAGTAGTGAATCAACCAGAATTTATCGGAGAATAACATGATATAATTCCCTATTACTCCAAAGAAAAGATTGAAAGTCGCATTCAGGATATAGCCAACGTGCAAGGATTAAACAAAATGAATGATTACATAACAATACTAAAAATTATAACCTGGTCAACTGCCGAAGCAAATACGTCCAAGACATGGCCCTGGTTAACAAGTTGCTTGGCAAGGTTGTCATAAAATTTAACTGCCTTGTGGAAATGCGGAGCTGCATCTTTGTCTAAATCTTTATGTGAGCGCACTGGTTCAGACAAATCTTTAGAAACAATCTGCAAGAAATAAAAATAGGAAGCCTCATAACACTTGAACTAAATTTCACAAACAACTTTAATCAATATTCTAGAGATCGGAAAATTTATAGGAAAAAAGAAATAAAGAGACAAGTCCATATATATAGCAGAATTAATTTCAAATTGTGGAATGTATATCTTGCAACTAAAGGTTAATATCAGATGTAATCAAAACGACATTTTGTCCACCTAATAAAGTGAAAACAACAGGAGAAAACGTTTAAAAACACCATTGATAAGCTTTAAACATAATGATTTGACTCTATGATTTCTGTACTCATAATGAAACATATGTTACAGAAACATCAAACCTATTATTAGCAAGTCTATCGGACATGAACTATGTCCAGGTACACAGAAACCAAGAGGGCTCAAGTTATTGCTCGTTAAGACTTAGGAATATATGGAGTAACTAATTTGAAGTCAACCTGAGAACAAGCTTATATCTGAAAAATCAATTACAGACTGAAATCTCCAGAATTTAACAAGTCAGATAACTAGCATCAGGAATCTAAAAGAATAAAGAGCAAAATGCAACCATAGGAAACCAATAACTTTACCATTCCAGGACCCTCGGTGCAGGGACCGCCAACTAAAGCTATAATCCTGGCCCCGGTACCAGGCACACAAGCTCCTAGTAAACCAGCAGCAACACTAAGGGCGACCCCTGTGCATCGTAGAGACCTATTCCCTGCTTCGATTGTCCATTGATCAGTTTGCAACTCATCTAGCAACTGCAACCAAACAAATTATGAAAAAACTGCCATTCCCAGATAGATGAAGAGTGCATGAGATCAACAAACACATTTGGAGCAAGGTCGACTCACATTATTGAGAGTGTATTCACAATCCGATGCTGGCAGTAAGAATCTATTGACTGAAGCTGATGGGTGCAGCCCGTTGGCTTGAGGTCCTTTGGGGTACCCTGGTGCAACCCCAGCACCATGGCGAATACCAGAGGCAGAGAGTCCAAGCTGATCCAAGATCTGTTCCTTTGAAATCTCTTTGGTCCCCCGAAACACGTAGATCTTCGACAATTCAGAGAAACCAAGCTCGTGGAGATGGACCTGAGTGCCGAAGGTAATGAGCCCAACGAGGGCGTGTTCAGGAAGAAGTCCGATGGCACGCTGCATGGCGGACTTTACATATCCGAGTTCCTCCTCGATGAGGCAGGTATCGATGACGAAAAGGAAGACGGGAGGCGGAGGCGGAGGAAGCTGGGAGACGCCGGATGCATCCACGACGGGCGGAGCGTACTCGACCGTCGTGCACTGGGGGTAGAGCTCGCCGGGGACGCTGGTCTCGCTGATCCCCGCGTAGTGAGGGGGGAACTGGTTCCGAGAGAAGCAAATTCAGCGAGGGCGGGGGAGGCGCGGATCGGGGCTATCGAGGCTGCCAACGGGATCACGCACTTGCTCGCCTCCACCTTGGAACGGGGCCACGAATTCCAAGTCATGCGGACGCCGTCGGGACCATCGGGATCCGCCGGGGCGACGCCGGCGCCGGCATAATTCGGCTCCGCAGCCATAGTAGGGAAGGCAGAGGTGGTCGGAGGACGATCGCCGACCACGGCGACGGCGGTTATCGAAGGGAAGAGAAAATTTTTGAGGCGATTTGGGAAGGAGGAGGAGATCGCGGTATTAAATTTGCCTTCGGGGAAGAACCGGCGAAGTGGTGCGCCGTGACACAAATTTGGGCTTTCTTCTTTTGTTTGCTTGTTAATTGATTAAAAATGGGTTGGGCTTTTGGCTCCAATGGAATAAACTAAAATAATTGGGCTTTGTTACAAATCCAACCCAACCCAAATATACGACTTCGGCTTTCCTTGTTTGGGTACCCTGATCTACGCTCATAAACTAATAGTTGTTTAGTTCAATTGATTAATAGGTTAAACCAAGATTACTAGATCTAGATTTTTTATGATTTATCGATCTAATTCGAGAATCTTTACAATCTTTTGAAAATCTTTCATAAAATCTCACAACTCTCCTACCATCTTAACAACCTTGAGTTAAACTTTATAATAGGAGGAATGGAGTTAACCCACACTAAGAATAATCTAATATTTTTAGTATTATGCTGGTAACAAATAAGAATAATATATGTAGAGAAAGCAAAAAATAGTAGTTTATAAAACGTATAGAGTGAAATACGCATATTTCAATATATGTTAATGATAATGTCATAAGAAATTGCATTCATGATTCATTCAATTATACATTTAAGAGCCGAACATGGATTTCTCCATATTGAAGATTCCCGAAAGGTGAATGCTACATTTTCTGCCTTCTTAGGGACTTGCCAAAACACTTTTGCAATTTAATAAAGAAATATTTTCACAAGTAATGTGCAAGAATTTTAACTACTCTTGCTCTTCAAAGAGAGAATAAACTTACGTTGTTAATCACTAATGGCTTGAAGTTGTTGCAACTCAGAACAAATTGTGCAGTTAAGATTTTTCTGTGGTATGCAAAAGCATTCAAGAGAGATTATCAGCATAAGCAATTTGATCATTTCAGAATTTATCTTCTAAAATAGACTATTTGGATATCTCGATCTATTGATGACAACAGTTACATTATGTACATCAAACTTTGAAGCAAAGAATTACTGTTGCGCAGATGTTTCATGTAAAAAGATATCAATTTCTTGTAACAGACTTTCGTACTCTGACATGACTTCATGACTACGTGTATTTGATGAAAGCATGAGTTGGATGAGTAGGCTGCAAAATTCACCTTTATCATCAGGGTCTGATATCGCCTTCCCAACTTTTTCTTCTCTTGGTTGCTTTTTGGAATCTTCCATATAAACTTGCTTTCTGCATACCTGGAACATGGTGGGGGAATTAAACCTTCCACAAACTTATGTAGGTGACTTTTTAGTTAATTAAGCACATTTCTTTTGCCTTGGTGGATAGCAATTATTTTAAAACCAGGGAAATTATTTGCGATCTAACATGACTAAAATTTTGGTACTGACCTGCAATCATGACAAATTTCAGATATAGAAAATTGCTAACATGTGTTCTTAAAATAAATGTATTTTATCAATGACAAAGACTCAAAATGTAAAGTTTCCCAGCTTATTCAGCTTCATATGACTTAAATTACTAACCTGGACTAATTGTTGTAAAGCGTCAATCTGATCTTTGTTCAGATATTTACGTACCATCAGCTCCCTGAAGAACTTCACCATCTCTGTAGTTAAATTACATGCAGAAAGATTCTCAATTATAGTGGAGATGCAGGAACCGGTAAGAACTGATTTCATCCAAGAAGGTTCCTCATCCAGCTTGAATAAAGCAAGAGCTACATTAACCACAGGCTTGTGCTGATTTATGAAGGTTCTCGATGCAAAACCTGGAGCAGCTAAATTCATGGTTAACTCCTCCAAGACTAACCTACACCATTTCGAATCTCTGATTGCCTTCTTTTCCAATAATCCAAACTTTTCCCACCCTAAAAGCAGAGAAAAACAAACCCCACAATTTGTGGCAGTTGTACTATCTTTGAAGAAAAGCAAACTCTCTGTCACAGCTAACATTGATTCAAGATACCAAGCAGAGCATCTTAGCTCGTCCTTTCTTTGAACTCTCTGAAATGAAATTCTGGTCAGCAGCTCCATGAGACACTGGGAAGAAACTAGTTTCACAACAGATGACCCAAAGTGCATCAACCTGCATAAATCATGACATTTGATGCAGATTGCAGATAACGGTTGAGTGTTATCAGATATTTCAAGGTAATCTTGCCAATCCATTGTCCCCTGAAAAATGGAATGCAAACTGAAGAAAAGATGGTCAGAGTTGTTATCACCAGTCTGGAGACTGAATGAGTTAGGACTACAAACCTTTTCAGACTGAAAAGGTTTAGTAAAAGAATGAATGTTAATGACTCTCCCATTGGGGTTTCTTCATCATAATCACTTAATGCTTGACCTTTGGTGCTAACTTTACGTACTATGTTCTCAACAGACAAAGCTAAAGACTTGTTAAGTAGTATGGTCTTTGAAGCATCTGTCAGTACGTTTTCGCTTGAATACTGTAATATCAGGCAGAATATGGCAACTATCAGGTGCTCATCTTGACCAGACGAGCAAGTCAATGATTCAGGATTTAGATGCCCTAGCAACTGCAAAGAATATGATATGACAGTTAACCTCCTACAATATCAAAATAGGACAAAGGGTTGAACTCTGCCCAAAAACAGTTCCCTATAAGTTCACAGAAATATGAAGGTTTTGCTCTACATGTTGCAAGAATGGAAATTGTGGGAAGAGTCAAAGATCTCCTATAATTATAATAGTTAACATTCATATTAAGAAGAACCAAGGAATGAAGTACCTTAATCACAATTCCAAGCCATTCTTCATCCTTAAAGAAAGTTGAATTATTTGCCAAGCAAAGAACATTGAAGATCAAGAGCAATAAGCTTTTGCTGAGATGTTCGGACTGTGTTGAAGAATAGACACTTAGGACTGCTCCAGCAATGCCATGCAAGTTGAACTGGTCTGAAGCCTCAGGAAAAATGCTGAGGATATCTATGATGACATTAACAATATATAAGGCATCATCCTCTTGACTTTCTTTTACCTCTTTCAGTAAAGACACCAACAACAACGATATGTAAGTATCCCCTGAAACAATCAGTTGGGCTAACATTTGGATATCAAGTGTTTGGATGTTAATTTCTTGTATAGAAATTTGGGCTTCCTTAGTGCCATATAATCTACAGAAGTTAAGGATTTGTTTAGATAGAGGTGCCATGATTTCTTCCTGTTTGAAAAGCCACTTCAATGCCATGGGATGGATACCTATACCGAGCAGATCCCACTCCTTTTTTGCTACTAGTTGAAAAACCATTTTTTCTGCATCTACGCTGTATGCTGACCTACTAAATGTATCACCTCTGATAAGGGCATAAAGATGCAGAATTTGAGATGACATAATAGAGTCAGCTACTCCATATGAAAAAGTGTCACCATTAACAAGAATATATTGCTCCAAAGAAGCCAACACTTGGTTCAAATCAGCAAGCCTGGACATAAAATATCAGCTAGTATAAACAAATAAGAAAGCTTAATTACAATAAAACGAGCTGACTTAAATGCCGCAATACCTCCCATCATACAATGAGCTAGCATATAATATCACAAGGACTGCATATTGACAGGAAGCTAGGTGTTGGTCCTGTGAGCTACTTAGACCAAGTAGATATAGCAATTCTTGAGGATCAGAGGGAAGAGAAGAATAACTGTCTCTAATGGGCTGACCAAAGTCGATCCCCAAAACTCCATCAATAATCGAACTAAGCATCATATATATTCTTGTTTTCATCTGATCTGTTGGAAATAATCCCAAGCACCCAAATGACAAGCTGAACCAACATGATGAAGCCAACACCTGAGCAAACCTGCGAGCTGGATTTTCAGAACCCTTGAGCAAAACTAGATGAAAAGCTTCAAGAATGCCCATGATAACTTGTTCATCATTTTCTTCATCAATAGCTTTGCCAAACCAAGGCAATACATATGTTTCACATGCTTCAATAATGCTTTCCTGAAGCTCTTGATTGTCACAGCATCTGCTAGAATGTTCCTGGCAACCATATTCAAATACTTCCATCAAAAGGTGGAGGGAGTACAAAATAATTTCAGCTGAACTCTCCCCACATGATAGGGACAAGGACAATGCACTTCGAGATGCTTCTTGGATCGATGATATTAGTTTCTGGGTATGACAAGCAGAAGGTGATTTTAAAAGTTCCACAATGGTTGAACAAATCAGCGTAAAAGTTTCAGGAAGCATGTTCAGCTCTCCGTTATGTTTTCTAAATGCTCCTGTTAAAACCAACGATATGTCCTCTGCCTGTGACATAGATAAGATTCCAGGAAAATTCGTAATAGTCATTAAGACAAGCTTTATTGCATGGTTCTGCACAGCATGAAAGGGAATTTCTACTACATGACGGAGAACAGGGATTAGTATAGGAAATCCTATTGCAAGTTTCTGTGTGAAGTCTCTCTCAGCTATGGCTAGTAGATTAAGAACTCGAAGGCATGAAACAATCAGAGCGTCTCTGTTTCCTGCAAATTGCAACAACTAAATGAGTAATCAATCTCACTCACTTTGATGTTAGTGAAAAAACTACAGTAGCATTTTCATGAGAAGTACAAAATAGAAAATAGTTTCATTATACCTGACAATCTGAGTATTTCAAAAATATAGTCTGCTATGCTTTCATCGATTAGAACTTGAATCTGTTTAAAGCAAATAACATCTGAAGAAAGGAGATGAAAGATTAAGTCCAATGAGCTGATTTGCAGTTCTAAATCAGAGCAAAGCAGGGGACCTTTGATAGCATCTGCAAACATGTTAATGAGACAAGATTTTTCTGCTCTTTCATCTCCTTGTGATAGCTGATCTTCTTTTCCATCATTTCCAAGCATGTTTCCAAAAACTCCCCTCTGTGCTAACACCATCAGCAATGCTGGGGAGGGTACACAGGCATAGTTGCTGTACCAGATCAGTTGAAATCAAATAATAAGCTTGGCATAATTTAAATGAAGTGGATGGGTCAGCGCACAAAGAGACTTGTATGATAAAGAAATCACTTGGACATTTCAGACAGCACTGGCGAACATATTTTTTTGGAGGTTGACATAGAAGCAACTTCTTTTATGATCACAATTAACCAACTTCACGTAACTACTTGTTAACTAGACTAGGGGATTGTAATAAAGTTGTAAATAGAACCTTCATATTATATAGGGCAGTAGAAGTGAAGAGTCACATGTACACATGCAACAGCTATGGAATAAGTGGAGGATCTCTTCTAAGGTACACTGACCTACACAATTCATGCGAACATCATCATTTTGGGTCTTGAGTAAAGCTTCGACGGAAAGATGCAGCAAACGTTCTCCTGTTGATGAAAGATCAGCATAATCATGACTGCAATCATCATCCCACGGTGTTGCCTGTTGGAGGGACAGCTTATAAAGCACGAATAGTATCTCCCCTCGGATCTCTTCACTGTTGGGAAAGGTAAGAAAATTAATCATCTTAGGGTCAACCGGTGGCAGAATTTTAGAAGAAGATGATTGAAAAATTCCACTCAACCTTGGTAGCTGAAGACCGACAACAAGCGTTGAGAACAGGGCAGCTCTATTCGTGATTTCCGCGGCTGGATTAACATCTTGATGCTTATTCAGAAGGAATCCTAAGCAGTGCAGCTGCATTGCATATTCAAGAATATATTGAGAATATTTCGCCGTTCTCATCACGCAGATGGAAAATTCATACGCCAAGGATAACGAGATAAGTCGGGCTTTACCACAAACACCTGCCGACGGCTCCATGCGAGCGCGCCAGAGGAGAGGAGGTCAGCTATCCGGGAGACGAAGTCCCCGAGAACGGAGCGGGGGAATCCCGCGGTGTCGGAGAGGGCGGAGATCACGGCAATCATCTGGCGCGCGAGGGGCTCGTCGTCGGTGGATGCGAGGGCGTCGACTAGCGGGGCGACGAGGAAGTGAGCGTGCCGGTCGCGGAGGGCGCGAACGAAGACGGGGATCCGGAGGGCGGCGGAGATCTGGGAGAGGCCGTAGGAGACGTGGTGGGTGAGGGCGCTCGGATCGCGGAGCAACGCCGAGAGGCAGGCGAGGCAGATGCTGCCGTTCTCGGTCGTCGGCACAGCCAACGACGGGCGATGGTCCTTGCCGCACCCGACGCCGCTGCCCGTGGGGAGGCGGCCGGTGCCGTCGACTTCGCGCATCTCTTCATCGTACACGACGTCGTCGCAGTGGCCGGGATCGTCATATTGGCCATGGAAGAACTCCATTGGTCGTTCTCCGACGTCGTCGGCATGGTCTCCCAAGAGTTCACCTCGTGGAAACATTCGAATTGGTCGTGAGCAGAGAGAGAGGCTTCTAGAAAAATGGCGCCACGAGATTTAAAGCAAACTAATGGCAAATTTCATTCGCTAAGCATTTTTTGTGTGTGATAAATATAATCAAGGGCTTAGTCTTCCTTTGTTTTAGACTTGACAACACAAAAAATAGAGATTAGACTAGAGTTTAAAGGTTTGACTTGGTCAAACCGCTATTTTTTTTATAACTAACTGTTTGGTAAATTATTTTATAGTTTAGTGGTTAGCGATTGAATCGTAGTCTATTTTCATTAACGTTTAGCGGATGAAAAATAGAGGTTGAACTTTTATATCCAATTTATCCTTCTTTGTTATTAAAACTTTTATTAGAGTTTGAGTTATGAATATAACTATAAATACTTATTAACATTTAAATATTATTGACAGTGGTACACATAATTTTGTAAATTTAAATTTTTTATTTATGCAAGTATATTTAGTTAAAAAGATTATTTCAAATTAATTATCATAAATCACATAAAAAGTTTTTAAAAAATACATAATATTATAAATTTAAATGATTTATCATATTAATGTATTAAGTCTATTTACGTCATTTTATAGTTATCAATTAATTTTATCACCACATTTATCAAATATTTTTTTATTATCATCTTAACGAACCGTTAAATATTAACCGCTAATAATTAATCGCTATCCACTAAATAAACATCTATCCGCTCTTAAACCGCTACCCGCTTTAAATAATTCTCTATTAATGCCAAACACAGTCATAAAACTATTTTCTAAAAAATAATTTTCTCATTTTTTATTATTTATACGTGAAAAAGGTTGATCAGTAATAATCAGAAAAGTATCGAATTATTAGAAAATGGACTACAATTTTCAAATGAAAAATTATTTTCCTCTTGCAATTTTTTTATTTATATTTTCAACGTCACTTTCATTCGTATTTAATAACATCCATCAAATACATGAAAAATAAATTATTTTTTTAAGAATCCACTTTTCTAAAAGTTTCTTTTTATCGAAACAAATAGAATCTAATTAGAAAAATCGATGATAACAAACATTTGTTCAATTGAAGGAAAACCTCTCTCTATCCAATAGCATACTATTTTCTCAAGTTGTTTCATATTTAAACAAAATCCTAAAGTCTTGCAACCAGTAGAAAAGGAAATCGACTAAAATGAAACATAGTAAAATAAAGAACTAATAATATAGTGGGCTTGGGCTTGTTGACCCAAATAAAAGCTTAACGTTCATTTTTGCTTGAAGGACAACCTTGTCCTCAAGATTGAAGTCTCAAAATTATTGTCGTAGCATTGTGATTGGTTCCCATCGATTCAACATTGATTCCGGTTCCACATTGAATGCTCCCACGTAGAGAGTCAAGATTGATGCAGCTACTTATCCTTCCCCTAGCTTATATCTTATAATCAAGGTCATAAACTTCGGACCAGTCATCGACTCATATAGCTCCTCAGATGAGATCGGATCGGTCGGATCGGTCGAATCAGATGATTGAACCAATTGACAATAAATATATATAAAATAATATAATGAGTTAAATTCAAAGATTCAAAATAGATGATGTTATATATTCAATGACTAGATTTGATCAATTGCACAAAATAACATAATTAAAATGAAATACATAACGAAACCTAAGAAAATAGTATATGATGATGATCCATAACAATATAATCAATTGCCCTAGCATTTAATCAATTATATAAATATAATTTACACGAACATAAGGAATGAATATATATATGTATTTAAGTTCATAAATATAAATTTACAAGAACATAGACGACGTACGCATCCAGGTTGCACATGGCCTAGGCCAACTCGTGCGTACAACCTACGCACGACCTAGACGATGCACGCGTCCAAGCAACGCTGCTTGGACGCCGCACGCGTCCAGTTCGTGCGCTCTTTGACTACGTGCATGTCTAGGTCATGCGTAGCCTGGAATACATGCATGTTTAGATCGCGTGCAGCCTGGATGCGCGCGTCATCGTCCAGGTAGCACGCTACCTGGACGCGCGTGGGTTCAGGTTGCCGGCTAAGTTGAAGGAAATGATGTGACTAACCAAGAAAAGTGAACGAAGCTGGTTGAGTTGTCCTCGTCACCCCCGGTTGATCGCCGTCGTCGATGGAACTCGAAGAAGGAAGAGTCAAATTGCCTAAGGCGTCGCTTAAGGGCATGTGACGAGGTGGCGATGGCTTGGTTTTGGGAGATAATTGAACCATTTTTATTTTTTTGTGTGCCGATTCACAAAAATCGCCGATTTGGCTGGTTGAACCTAGTTTTTAATTGGGCCAAACCGGTTCAACACCTTTCTCGGATTCTAAGTGACCCAAACTCTTTTTTAAGGCCGAACACTGAACGGACTAGTTCGATCGGTCAGTCTAGTCCAAGTTTTACAATCTTGCTTATAATGACACATAAAAAAAAGGATAAATCCCCCACCCCACCCCCCAATAATTTAAGATGATAGGATACTACTCATATTCACTCCTCAACTTGGAAAGTTCCACGATAACAACTAGCCAACTTTTGACATACCTTCTTTGACATTGAGAGTTGTCTAAATAATGGTAACTTAAGATAGACTCAACCTCATTTTATAAAGATTTCATTTCGTTAGCCTTTATCAGCATATTATTTTGTTTTATTTCGAGCCACATTTAAATTGTCCTTCACTTTCTTCATGATCTAATATGAGGTTCTCAATTCAGAATCCACCTTTTGTACCACAAATACCCACTTATAGAAAGAAAAAAACTAGTGTTTGACCATAAACTTCCTCAAAGGGTGCCATCCTAATAAGAAGTATTATACTAGAATTCAGCCCAAGTGATAAAGTCACGCCATTGTCATCGTTGATCAATAAAACAATGGAGGTACTATTTGACACGTTGATTCACCAATTCTGTCTGTTCGTCCAACTCTGGATGATAGGTCATGCTCATCCTCAATTAAGCCAAGCCTCGTGTACTCCAAATAACTATCTCCAAAAAACACTTAAAAAATCTTGTCATAATTTAATATTTGGGATTGCAGGATTTCATGCAATCTAACAAACCTTGCATAAAGATAGTAGCCACATCTTGTGTAGTAAATGGATGAGTGAGGCATAAAGTGAGCATATTTTGACAATATATAACCACCACAAAAAAATATCTTCTCTCTTGACTTTGAGAGTCTCTCAATAAAATCCATACAAATGTCTCTTTAGTTTTGTGAAGGTATTAGTAGCGATTCGAGTGACCTAGCATGAAGGTGATTATCTCCCTTACACCATTGACACACATCATAATTTCAAAATTTTGAATCATGTCCTTCAAACCCAACCATACAAAAAATTGTGTCACTCGCTTGTAGGTGTATAAGTTTCCCAAATGACCATCCAAAGATGCGTCACAAAATTCTTTACTTAACCTTCTTCTTAATTGTGAATTTGCAACAACCATTATCTTTCCCCTGTATAAGATCGACCCTTCGCAAAATGCATACTCAAGTGTATCACATGTTCCACCAACAAGCTATTTGCATATGGTAGTTAAGTGGGGGTTGACCCCTATTGTTGCTCTCAACTCTACCTAGATCTGTAAGACATATGAAGAAATTGTCACTAGTTCGCGATCATCATCATTTCATCGTGGGACTACATCAAGTGCATTGTTTTTCTCGTCCCAAGTTTGTATGTGATTTCATAGTCATACCCTAGGAGCTTTGTAATCCACTTCTACTATTTTAGAGTTGATATTTTCTGGTCGAACAAATGTCGTAGGCTACGGTGACAACTGAACAAATATGTTCTCCGACAACAAATTATTTCCAAAAGTGTCAGCATTGTTTTTTCATGCGTTGATCATGACTTCTTTGTTTCACTGAGACCCTTGATAATGTGATGCCACTAACCAACCATATTGAGAAAGTACAACCCCGATACCTGATCCAAACACATAAGTTTCAATCACGAATTCCTTTGTAAAATTAGGAAAAGCGAGAATCAAAGTGGTTGTCATGACTATTTTAAGGTATTGAAATGCTAAACTTCTCAAATTATTGGAAAGTTGTTTTTTCGCAAAAGTTATATTAATGATGTGGCAATTTCAAATCTGTTGGGAATATGAACTTGTCAACCTTAAACAAAACATCTTCTAATACTCCTCTGTGTAGTTTGACAGATTGGTGTGCCAGCTACAACATGAATTTAGTCTCCTTGAGTTCCACATAGCCTAATTTTTGAAAGATCAAATATGACATGAGATTTATGCTGGCCCCTAAATCACAAAAGGCCTTTGAACAGTGAAAATCCCCTATAGTGCAAGGGATGGTGAAACTCCTAGGGTCCTTGACTTTTTGGGAAAAATCTCTCTTGGAGACTAAACAGTAGGTGGGTGTATATTGATGATGTTAGTCTCTTCAACCTTCCTTCTTTTTGAGAGTATATCCTTCATGAATTTTGCATAGAAGCATGTGCTGAAGGGCTTCATGGAAAGGAATGTTCACATGTAGGTTCTTGAATACTTTCAGAAACTTTGAAAATTGCTTGTCAAGTTGCTCTTGCCTATACTTGTGAGGGTAAGGCAATTCCTCCAATTTAACTAGGATCTAAAGTACTTGAGTCCTTCTATTTTGGTTTCCTTTGGTGGTTCAGGTTCTTTGTCCTCCTACTGTATAGCTTCAAGGTGTGATGAACTGTTGGATACTTTTGATGTTGAATCCTCAAATTGCTTGTCACTTCTCAAGGTGACTGCCTTGACATCCTCCTTAGGGTTCTTTTTGGTATTGTTGGGAAGGGTGTCATGTTGCTACCAACAATAATATTTGCAAGCTGGCTAACTTGATTTTCAAATTCCTTATAGATGCTTCCAAAGAAAAGTGACTACTGTAAATAAAAATCATAATAGATATTCTAACTACAATCATTTATATTTCGAATTTATAATTACGTCAAACCAAACTACCCCCATAGTCTTCACCTCACTTCATGAGTTTTCATCTTTTAAAGAGTATGTTGGTGATTCATCTAATTCCTAGGTTTAATAGCACTTTTTCCATCTAATGTCTACTAATACAATGATGCACCATATAATATTATCCTATTCAAGCCCCATTTTGACTTTTTTCTCAAGATTTGGAATAATATATTATAGGAAATTATGAATTTTTCTATGATGACAATTGTCGATATGGAGTAAATCAATGCAGAGCTAGAATATTTTTATAATGGGTTCACTATAATGATATCAACAAGTTAAGAAAATTAGTTCATAAACGAATAAAATGAGTAGTAAAATTTGTAAAAGCAAACAAATAATTACAAATGTGAAATAATAAATAAAGTAATCACTTAGTGCATGAGAACTATGCAAAAATATAAAACAATTTGAATTCTTATAGATAAATATGATAGAAAAAAATATAATATTAAATATTATAATTTAAAAAATATTATAAAATTGATTTCATTTTTTGAAAACTTGTCAATAATAACATCGTTACTAATGGTAAAAAATACTTAAATAGCCATTGAATTAAGTAGGCTTCGTTTTAAAGTATGTGAAATTTATTTAAATAATATTTGCTACGCCATTTTTTCTAAATTGCATTGCATGAATTGTGTTCTGTGAATTAGATGATGTTTTCTAGAATATTTTCCAAAACAATTATTTGCAAAAATATGGTGTATTTAATATGATTCACCAAATAAAGATAATAATATTTAAACAATGTTAGAAGAATAGTTCCTAAATAAAAATAGAGAAAATAACAAATTTAAATAACTCAGTGTAAAAGATACAATGAATTAAATACAAGATTAAGGGAAAAGGAATGATGTCAAATCACCAATAATATTAAAAAAATAAAAAAAATAGAATTTTATATAGTAAAAATAAACCAAAAATATGAAGCACACATTTTCATATAACACAATAAAAAAAAATCTAAAGATACACTACTACAATTCTCATACAAAATATTTGTCAAACAATGAGTAAACCATAGAAAAATATTTGAGGAAAAAGAAACATGAAACCCAGATGATGGAGGTGGCTTCTTATGCTTTTTAACCTTTGAAATGAGGGTTGAATAATGGCATTTTGCACCTAAATAAGGATATTGGATTTGTGATGACCCTTGAATATATATATTAAATTTATTAAATATGAGTATTTAACATAATAAATGAGTCAATGAATGAGGTACTAAAACTTTTTTGCCAAGAAATGGTAAATTTAAGAAAAAATAGAATGGTGGCTCTAGAATGATTACTTTTGCGAAGTAAAAAAAATGATTTTGTTGAATAATTACTTTTGCTTAATTATTACTTGATTGTTACCATATTTATGAACAATAATTACCATTTAGTTATGGTAAACGATTACATTACTTACTATTATTAAAATTGATAAATAAAATTTGTTAAGTAAACATTTTAAAGCAATAAAATATTTAACGAGCGGTCATTGAAGATATATCCCATGCCATCTCCACTATTATTCTTGTTTTTATTTGTTAGAATAGTAACTTCATAATTTTTCGTCATTACAATGATATTATTTAATTCAATATCAACCAAAAAAATAAAAAAAAAGTATAATCAACTAATCTCTAAAACATAAATCCAAATTTCAAAATCAAAACACTATCTTCTTGTTCATTTTCTTGATCTTTGTTTATTGAAATATGTTGAAGTCTATGCAAGATCAAATAGTTTTCCATCAATAATCTACATTCTCAATTAAAAGCTTCCACCTGACAGTTTAATTCCTAATCTATAAGCATTTTTCAATGTTTCATCTTGATGATGTGCTTATGTGCTTGTCTCTCATTACTATTACACAATATGTATAACTATTCATTTTAATTTTTGACTTCGTTATATTTTCTACTATGGATTTGATCCAATATGCTCCTTTCTTTCACGGGATTGTGCTATCCATAATCATAGTTTTTTTATGCATAAAGCTATCGAGTTATGGTTATGTTTCCTTTTTTACTATTGTTGGTTTAATTATGTAATTTTATGTTTTTAATACTTCAAATACTCTTTAATCGATGAAATCAAAGAAAAACATATGAGACAAAGAGATGGAAGGTCAAACTTTTAATAATTTGAAATGTATATAACAAAAGTAAAATAATTTTACGAAGATTTCCAAATATTGAGGTGGAAATCGAAAAAAAGACAAATGAATTTACACCATACACCATTTCTGACAAAACCATAATGATAAATAAACACCAATGTCAACAACATGAAACTTTTTTGTGTTTGTAATGTGTCATATAATTAATAATATAAAGGAAAACATGAAAAAATGGACTAATCTTCTTAATATACTTTTATCAGGATCATCAAACTTGTTTGTTTGCAAATGCACGATCAACTCTAGTGATTGAAATATATGGATGAATAGACGTAAATATGGAGTTGATATCCATATCATCATTCTAATTGTGAAACAAAAAAACAAAAATATAAAATCTTATATCTGAAACAATTAATATTGATTGACAAAATCATTTGCATCTTGAAAGATATTGCTAGACTCTCAAAGAAAAAATAATCCACCATCCAAAGCTTGCATGTAGGTTGAACATTGTTATGCAATCCACAAGACCACTCCCACCCCCTCGAGTAAAACTTGAAGTGCTACTAGCTGCAAGATTAAGACTGCATTAGGATTGATCTAAAGAAAATAAAATAGGAAAAAAGAAGAAAAAAATAAAAGAGATTAAATTAGTTACTTTGAATTGTTGCCTTGCACGCCGAGGATAACAAGCTCATATGTCGTACATTCATATTTGTACTGATAATCGACATTAGCTTAAATATCCGACGATCAAACACACAATGCACTAAAATGCATGTGCGTACAGACCGCCGGTCGACCTTCTCACGTTGGCAAAGGCATCGTTTGTTGCCGTTGGTCAGCATGGAGTGTTGATGCAACAATTGTAACATCACAGGGGGATGATTTAGAGGGCACGACCATGACTAAATACATAGAAGAGAATAAAGTTTAAAAGAAGACAAAGTACTACAAGATCTAACAAAATGTGTATAGATATATCTACGTCAACAAAAGGAAATATCTATAAATCAATGAAAGTTAATTTGAAAAGAAAATGATAATACAAGATCAAATGGTTGGATTGATTTGTAATACCATGTTGTCTTTGCGTTCTTAGAAAAGATCTCGCAAATAGAACAACCTTGAAATAACAATGGGATCAAACTCTGAGCCTCAACATTTTGCATTTCTAAGACATTGTCAAATAGCGGATCCTCTAATACTTCAGCCAATGAACCCCTCATGACTAATATAGAAAAATCAAGAAGCAACCTCCTCTCGATGTGGTCAGGATTACTTCACAAAGAGAACAAATATATAGAAGAATGTAGAGTCAAAAGTTTTCTTGTGTACTATGTCATTATTGACCAAAATATTGTCTAAATTCATTGCCCCGTGCAGAAAAGTGTAACGGATAGCTATTAGGAAAGAACATGAATCATATCATTCATCATCTTCTAATCCATTAATAACTTGGTTATTCACGTCGACAATTAAATGACAATAAATGAAAAAAAATGTGCCCATTATTTAATGTTACTATAACGCATAGGAATTATTACAGGCTAACATCTTCCTATCTCAACATCACATTTGACTAAAAATTTATATTTACATACTGGTTATATTTAAAATTTATTTTCACTTCTTTCAAACCAATTATTCATGACATATTAATAATTAATATAATATGCCTTTTTTATTTATTTGATATGCCATTTTTATCTATTTTAAAAATGATATCTATTATAAAAAATGAAAATTTGGTGGATATCACATAAAATTTAATCATAGTGATTATATCTCACTTTTATCCTTTATTATCATTTGAGAAAAAATAATACGCTTGAGCATTTTAAGGTAAAAGAAAAAAATAGTTAATTCTTGTGCATTTATTTGAACTTTCGTTTTATTAAATATACATTAGTATAGTACTCCGATGTGCGAAAAAGTGATATTTGTCCTTTCTCAAACTAGTTTTTTATCAATATAATATAAATATAAATATAAATATAAATATACATTAATCTTTTATTATTATGATTTGAACATATTTTTTATATCTCTTAAAACATATCACATCTTTCTCATTATACTAATTTAATTACATTTCTATGAGTTAATTGTTTAATAATTAGGTTATGTTACAAATCATATCTTATTACATTTTTAACCTTATAGGGTTAGTTATTATTTATATATCTTTAGTAATATATTATCATAATAAGCATATGTACTTAAATTAAGCTTGTTGTCATTTCAAATCACATGTCTTATAATATGACAAGTGTATATTATTATAATATCTTTTATTTTATTTTTTTTATTTATATATTATCTTTATATTTGCTGAAATAACTATTTTAAGAATGTATAAATTATTTTCCTAATATTTGATAATTTAGTATTCAAGTCTTCATATTTTAAAAACATAATATCATAGTTAATAATAGATATTTTATTTTTTCTATATTATTATTATCATAAGAGGTAGCACCAACTGGTGATATAAGTGAATAACATTTAACTTCAAAAAATATATCTTTACTTGTAACATAAATATTTTATTTTTATAATTTTATTATCATAGTTTACTAATTTTTGTTAATTATTATTGTATCATAATTTTGTTAAAAATGTATACATAACATTAGTGGCACTCTTTTTAATCTATATAAATAATATATTAAACATGCCTTTTTTATATCAAGTTGCCCACATCCAGCATTGTGCGACAACTTTTAAAGTTCTTTTCCTTTCCTATTAAACAACATAATAATGTGAACCAAATAATGATTGAAATTCACAAAAGATCTTATGAAATTGATATTATCATACAATTACTTCATACTTATTAATTAAGATGATAATCAAGAAAGTGAATAATTATAAAAATCATTGATCATGGCAATTAGAGATATAATCAAATAAAATCTTTGAACATTCAAATCGAAGATGAATCACATATATAATAAAGGTCATAATTGAATCATTTAACATCAAGAGTTCAATAGGAGCATTATATGTCATAAGAAATTATATAGTCGTCGTATAGACTATGACATCTTATATTATGGATTTGAAATGATCGCAAAAAATAGGTCATAATTTAGCCACATAATCACTCTTAAAAATTAAGAGATAAATAATATGATTCATCATAATTATGAATATATAACATTACGAATATTCACTTGTACGTAACATCCTAACAATAACGATAAAATCAAATACAACTCATTTGAGACAATTTCAAATAAGACACTCATTTTCATCCTTGGACAAATTTAATATATTATCAATACAAAATCATAACTTGGTCTATAGGCATTCATTTTTTATAATTCAAATTTTCATTCAAAATAGACTCCTTGAGGATTAAGATATAAAATTTTATATTTTATCTCCTTTTCATTTATCCTAAATAATCTTATAATATTGTCAATAGATTTCATATCGAGAGATGTGATAACTGAATATTAAAAGATTCATAATTCGATCATCCCACGTTCTAATACAAGACCATATAGACGTGTACCTACTTCATAAATTTTATATCATAATTTCACTATTTCAATTTATAATATTTTTTACAATTCAGACATGTTACATTTCAAAATAGCTTCACATAGAGTTAGTATTTTGATCATAGTGTTCTTTATAGACCTTAGATCAAGATGAAATCAATTTGTTTTGAAATGAGATTTCAAGAGCTACACATGTATCATTTATAATTTTTGGATGAGTATAATTATTCAAAATTTATTTGAAAAAATAACATAAATTTGGGTAAAACTAAACAACATGGATCCAACAATATTGACGTTGGACCTTATCAATCAAAAGCATGAAAATCTAACTGATATATAATCTGAACTTATAAGAATGATTTTAAATAAAACTTCTTAAAGGTTGAATTATCATATGTAAGATCTAATTAGAAATAATATTTATCATTTTAATTTAATAAATATGACAAAATCAAATTCGACAAAATTTCATTATTTAGGTCCAAATCACCTACCTTTTTGTATAATTGGAAATGCTCTTCTCATTCTTTACTCCTTTCGTTTGATCACTATCTCATCCTTTTCGACGAAAGATCAACTAGCAAAGGTCATCCCTTTTTTTGCCCAAAAATTTTGAGCGCATTGTTCTCCACACATCATGTGTGAAAGACTTCCAAGTCAGTATCAATAGTTTTGTCACATCGATAGCTTCAAAATGATATATAATTTGTGGATGTTTCATGGTTGAACAGTGATGTGATGATTACTCAAAAAAGCGGCTCAATGGGGTAAGGGGGTGTTTTTACATGTAACCACCTCCCACATTTATATTTTTTTCTTTTTTTTATCGAGTTGTTACAACACGTTCATTTCATTTATTGATATGATATGAATACATATATACACACACAATATATATATACACATATATATATATATATATATATATATATATATATA
>LTAE01002200.1:22665-49617 GCA_001647135.1 Pontederia paniculata | reverse complement strand
TGGTCAACAGAATTCTATCCCTAACCAACCCAACTGATTTTATTTATCTTTTTATCTTTTAAAAACCTAAATTTTATCTTTTAACCGCTATCTATCTTATCTTATATGTTAGTTTTATCTTTTCAAAAATCAATTATTAAAATTTATCTTTTCAAGTTTTCAAACAAGATTTCAGATTTTGAATTCATTAGTCTCTGTGGGATCGACAACTCTTTTACTCACTCTTATTACTTGAGCGATCGGTATACTTGCCGAGTATATTTTTTACGTGTGTGAAATTACGCATCAGGTATTGAGATTGGTCTCACTCCCGATAATAACTTGATTGTGAAATCAATCTCCCAATGAGGTGGTATTTCTGGAAAGTCTTCGAGGAACATATCTATGAATTCTTTTACAACATTCACATAATCCAGCCTTAACGGTCATTCGTTATTTGTCATAGCAACACTTGTTAAGAAACCTCTACATCCTTTTGTCAACATCTTGGTGGCTTTCATGGCCGACACAATTACACTGCTCACACTCGATGGAGTTCCTCATATGATCACACCGGGCTCCTTAGATGCTCCTACAAATATTTTTCCCTACACATGACATAGGCGTCATAGCTGGATAATTAATCCATGCCATTATTACATCATAGTCAGTCATGGGTAAGACTACCAAATCAATGGCAAGATTTTTACCTTCAACCATAATAGGCACATTTGGTATTACCTCTCTAGTTGGCATACTTCCCATATGAGTGGTTACCTATAAAATACGATACATAATACTAGGTTTCACTCCCAGTATTTTAGAGAAAATGGTACACACAAAAGAATTAGTAGCTCTTGAATCAAAAAGAAATTTTGCATAAGTATCCCACAATAAGAAGCATATCTTGGACAACTTCATTGGAATAAAGGGTCTTTTTGGCATGGCATATTGTAAGCCTTTCTTGTTGTCTTTTAAGGTGGATAATCTTGCTTGTCCTTCTACTTATCCTTGAACTCAGCCTCCTTTTTGAGCAATCTTTGATTAAGTGTCCCTCTTTGCCACATTAGAAGCAAACCCCTATCCTCAAACGTCATCCTCCCCCATGAATCCTTATACATTGCTTGCATGAGCCTTTGTCCTCTTGTGCATTCTCCTTCTTGTAGGGTGGTTTGGTGTAAGGCTTCTTAGTCGACTTGTTCTTCCCCTTGATCTTTGAATCTCTTAGGAGCCTTCCCCTTGGAAACTTGAGCTCTC
The DNA here is from genome assembly GCA_001647135.1 of Pontederia paniculata. Classification (NCBI taxonomy): domain Eukaryota; kingdom Viridiplantae; phylum Streptophyta; class Magnoliopsida; order Commelinales; family Pontederiaceae; genus Pontederia; species Pontederia paniculata. Next base: position 48,381 of record LTAE01002200.1, on the reverse strand, counting down.
TAATTGAAGTCTCTCTCCAAGTCAGTGGCTAAATCCATGAGCTCATTCATAGTCTCACAATGACCATTTATCATAATGGTCCTCAATTCGGGCTTGAGTCCATCGGTGAACCTCTTGATCCTTGCCCTTTCCTTCTCTTGGAGGTTGCTATTCTTTTTCAACTTGAATTACTTGGTCATGTATTAGTCCACCTTAATTTTACCTTGTTAAGGTATAAGAACTCATTCAGCTTTTGATCCTTTAGATACAAGGGGCAATACCTATTCTCAAACGCTTCCACAAAGAGATCCACATAATAAACTCTTCATCATGAAACTCGGTTTTCAAGGTGGCCTTCCACCAATTCTTGGCCTCATGGCGAAGATATCACTTTCCTTTCCTCCTTACACTCCATAAATATCATACTCAACCATACCTCACCCTTCTTTGGTCCTTCTTCACCCTCGAACCTTGATGGAACAAGCCTAAAGAACTTCTCAATAGTGTTGACCGAGTTTCCCTGATTATGGGAGTTGCATGCTGCAACGATCAAGTTATCAATGAAGGCATTCCTCTCATCATAAGCCACCTCAAATGGTACATGTCGCGGAGGCATATACATTCCACATAAACCATGAAATTAATGGTTAACATTAGATATCATACAACATATACACAATACACACATGTATACTCTTTGGACTTGGTGGTTGCTCATGACCTTTGCATATGGACTTTACACCTTAGACTTAGACAACCTAGGCCAACCTTGGGCTCTAATACCTAAACTATAACACCCCCAAAAATGTACACACGTAGGCCCCACCCATGTGGGCTTTTAACGACGTTACATGGACCTTTGAATATAATATGAATCTACATTGCAATTATATAAAAAAAAAACAAAGTAGATCCATAACATACAACATTAAACATAATGTAATAAGCATCATGGCAACGAAAATATATCTTGGTAATAAAACATGGCTCCAAAAATATAATCAACTCCATAAGTATCTAACATCTTTCCACATAAGAGCATAACCTAAGGATACATATAAGACCCTAATATCATAAGAGTCTTAGGTTCATTCGACTCATAATATAAGTAATAAGTTCAATAGACATAACAACTAATTATTTAAAGGCCTACAAGACCCAAACACATCCATATGCAAACTTAATCCATCATAAACAAAACACCACCAAGTCCATCATTCATCATCACCTGCATTGATCTAGAAATAAGGGTGGTGGAAACCTCCGGTTAGAGTATGTAAAGGCCAACCTACATCAAGCAACATGCATATCATATATTAGCCATTTTGGTTATGATCATACTATTTAAACATGGATCAATTCAAGATCAACATAAGCATGAAGCATTTGCATTATAAAAGCATGACATTAAGCATTTCATATATTGAGCATTACATACATGGAACATATAAGTGAACTAAGCATCTTATGTTCATCTTCATCATCCTTTACATCTTGCATCTTTACATCTTAGCCATATGATCTATTTGAGTTCTCTTTGACTCGCATCATTAACATAATCATATAACCATTTATTGTCTTTACATGAAGAGTCTCAGGTAACATCAACTCATAACATTGGCTAGCTACATTAACCCTTCTTTTGGATCCATATGGGAAAAGCACACCCACTATTACTAGTGAATGGACATCCCCTCCCAAGAAGCATCATCGGCTACTTCCCCCATAACTGATGTGCCTCTACTAAATTCGTCATGTTTCATCTTCTTTACAACAAGTCATGCATGGGAATCAATCTTGCATATTTTAACAAAATTATGGCTTGTCATGCATAACAAAGTCTAGGTGAATAACATTAATAAAGAAAGATTTTCTACCCTAAGAGCATGAAAAATAACATATAATTGATCGCAATTATAAATGATAACATAATAAAACACATCATCAAATTAGGGTTTAAATAACATAAATCTACAATTAGGACTTTCACAGCCCGTGAAGGGTCCTTCACGATCATGAACGCGAAGTTCACGGGTGTGTATAGATCATCATGGCTACTACAAAAGCCCATTCTTTTCCCGTTCAATTTTGTTGAATCTAGGATCCCGAGATTGTTTTGGTGATCACAAATTTGTGAGGAAACTTAGATTGGACTAATGAGCTTTTTGGATTATGTTTTTGAAAGATAGGATTTTCATGTTCAGAGAATGATAGGTCGACCGAACTTGATGAACGGACGACCTATGCACATAGAAGATATAACAAGAAAATCCTATGTGTGCAGTGGTCGTCCAAAGGATGTGGAATGGTCGACCAATGTGAAAGACAGAGAGTGAAGAGATGAAGTCAAATACTAAGAGGTCGACCAAAGGTTTTGAGAGGACGACCGAAGACAAGGCTGAACAGGAGAGGTCGCCCGGTAAGTAACAGTGGGCGACCGGAGGCTTTACACCAACAATACACCGGATGGAGAACGGGCGATCCAAGGAGAAGCGGATGCCCTGTAAGGAGACTTAGCCAAAGAGGTGATATGGCTAAGGAAGGAGAGGTCGTCCGGAGATGAAGAATGGACGACCGAAGAACTGAGGAAGAAGGCAATGGTCGTCCAAGGATTTCAGAGTGAAGACAGTGGACGACTGAGAGATTGCTAAGGTGAAGAGGACGTCCGAAGGCTCAAGAGATGAAGCAGCGGACGACCGAAGCTGATGACTGAATGAAGATCGGTCGATCGAAGATGGAGTACTGACGACCGATGGATATCAGATGAAGACAAAGGTCGCCCGGGGTCTTGGTGAGAAGACAAGTGGACGTCCATGAGTTTGTTAGGTCTGAGGTGAGCTGAAGATCGGACAACCGCGGGATGAGATGACGATCGATGAGGAGACAGAGGTCGTCTGTGGGCTGAAGAGACAACGCAGCGATCGACTAGAGCATCTGACAGAAGAAATAGTGGACGTCCAAGAAATCTGATGAGCTGTTAGAGGATGTCCGAAGAATGTCAGAAGGAAGAAAGGACGTCCCAGGATCTCAGTGGAAATGAGCGGGCGTCCGAAGTGTGTCAGAAGAAAGTTTGGCGGATGTCTAAGGATCTCATTGGGAAATGAGCGGACGTTCAAAGTACTGACTGAAGAGGGAGCGGACGTCCGAGAATCTCAGTGTAGAATGAGCGGATGCCCGAAGTACCCAAAGGAAGAGAAGTGGACGCCCGAAGGATTCAGGGAGAATCAGCCGACGACCGTAGAGGTGTCAAAGGTGTTGGCACAAGTCAAGTCGGTCGACCAAAGGATTGGCAGGCGATCGAAGGATCTTGATAGAGATCTTCAACTCTAGAAGTAGATGTTCGAAGGATTGGGGGTGCAATCAGCGGACGACCAGAGAGGTTGAAGGAGATGGTACAAGTCAAGTCAGTCGACCGAAGATGAAGTGCGGGCGATCGAAGGAGCTTGACAGATGTCTTCAACTCCAGAAGTGGACGTCCGAGGGATTGAGGTGCAATCAGCGGGTGACCAGAGAAGTTGAAGACAATGGTACAAGGTCAAGATCGATCAACGAAAGGTTTGGCGGACGACCGAAGGAGCTTGACAGATGTCTTCAATTCCAGGAGTGGACGTCCGAGAAGATTGAGGTGCAATCAGCGGGCGACCAGAGAAGTTGAAGACGGTGATACAAGGTCAAGATCGATCGGCCAAAGATTTGGCGGATGACCGAAGGAGCTTGACAGATGGCTTCACTCGAGAGTGGATGACCGAGAAGATTGGTGTGCAATCAGCGAATGACCAGAGATGAGTTGAAGCTGGAAGAGGTCAAGATCGGTCGACCGAAGATGAAGCGCGGGCGACTGAAGGAGCTTGACCGAAGTCTTCAATCGAAGAGTGGACGTCCGAGAAGATTGGTGTGCAATCAGCGGACGATCAAAGATAGGTTGAAGAAGTGAACTCAAGTCAAGATCGATCGACCAAAGGTTTGGCGGACGACCGAAAGAGCTTGATTGAGGAACAAAGGCTTCGGACTTTGAACTGCGGATGTCCGAGTGTAAATGGTGGACGACTGAGGCACCAGACGACAGTTCAAGTGAAGACTTCACCAGAGCAGCAGTCGACCGAGGCAGGAGCAGCGGGCGACCGAGGGGTAGGTGAAGTGTATTGTACTTGCATTAACGGCTAGTTTTATTAATGACAGATTAGGACATTTGTGCAGAGTATATAATATAAGCCCAAGAGTCTTGGAAAGTAATTTTGGCAAAATTAGCTAGTGAATGCTTGAGCGAAAAAGCCTTAGTTCCTCCTTCTATGATTCGAGTGAAAAATCCAGGATAGAAGGAAGTGTGAGTTCAAGAGTGAACTTGTAAGAGGTTGTCTCCTTGTCCTCTGAGAAAGAAAGGAGAAGTTGTAAGGGAGCCTTCGCCCTTGAAGAAGGAGTTTAGTGATCTCCGGAGGTCTCGAGTTCGGCCGAACCTCGTCAACAAACTAATCTTTGTTTCTTTGGTTCTTTCTTCCTCTTTTTCTCTTTTGTATATTTGCATTTGTGTGCTTTCGCTAATATAACTTTACTAATCATTTTTAGAAAGTAGAAAAAAAATTTAATACACCAATTCACCCCCTTTCCTCTTTGTGCCATCTAGATCCTACAAATTTTACGACCCATCTGACTCATGGCCGCTACAAAAAGGATGTCAATTTCCCCTCCTTACTTCACAGACTATGAAATTCTATTCATGGTTGTTGCCGAAAGACTTATTCATTCACTCAAGTCTCGTGAAGCCATCTTCACGGCGTGCACCCCATTTTTTCTTTTTTGCGAGTGTGACAATTATATCATGGCTGCTACAAAGAGGGGAGAATCCCTCCCATCGACTTCACGTCCCATGAAATCCCATCACGATCGTGATGAGTCATTCCACTACTGTGAAAGGTCAATTCACAAGCCTTTAAAGGTGCCCTCGTACCCTAACTCCCAATTTCATATTCGATTTTATTTTGAACGTCATCCATTTCACACATATGACCCAATTCCACTATAGGAAGTTCATGCATAAGGTAATTTCTATGTTCTAGGGTTTATAGCATATCTAATGTGACATGAAAGCATGAAATTTTTGAGTATTTGAATTACGGTTTCAACTTAAGATTCATATGATACATTCTAGGGTACATAGTTCATCTCTTTCTTGACCTAGTTCATCTCTATAATAGTTGACAGATTATTTCAAGAAAAACTTAAATCAAGGTGACATGTCATTGTTGTCAACTCGTCATCCTTTGGCATAGTCAAAATTCATGCCCTCTTAGGAGGAAATTCATTCAAGGTCAATGGGCAATGCTTGAAGCAATATCACTAAGAAAGGATCCTCCATCTTTCTATCAAACCACTAAAGAGATTTTTAGGAAAGAGTCAAGCCAATGACTATAGTATAGAATTATTCTTCCTAAACCTATATTTTAGTTTGCTTTTCTTTCTTTTTGTTTTCTTTGGTTACTTTTTTGCTTAGATTCTAAAGGAGTAACATACTAACATATCATATGTACATTTCTCAAGGAACAAGTTCGACCTTCAAGAAGGAATGCATCTCACGACTCATAACTATAATTCTCGAACCACGAAGTGATGAATTCACTAGAAAATTTGACCGGTTGTGGTTGGTTGAAGCTCTAGTTGTATCCACGCCCTTCCCCTAGCGAGAACATTTCATAATGTCAACAAAATAATCTTATTTCATCGCACTTATGTCCCACATCACACCCATAAGTACATTGCTCATTCTTTGTTGTTAATTACTAATGATATATTATAATTCACAAACATTGATGAGCTTCATGGGGCCTAAAGATTTTAATGTCCCATTAAAATGCAAATTTGAGGGAGCATTAAGCACAATATCTAACAGTTCTATTCACATGATCGTCCACAACTTTTTATCGATGGAACATGTAGAGGGATATTTAACAAAGCATGACAAGATGTTGTCTTCAGTGAGTGTGAATCACCAACACCTTATGATGCATGTTAATTTGGTCGCTTCATGGACCACTCAAGACAAAAGCCCCCACTATATCTATTCGTGAAAGTGTAGAGTTTCAAATCTATTTACCTTGCACCAACGGCGCAATGTAGGTGCCCTTGTCGCAAGCCATCTTTTACATATCATATTTTATTCATTTTTTGCTGATTCATTGCTTCATGCATTAATTAACTAAATAATTCACTTTAATTCATTTAAGTCAGAATTTACATAAGTTTTGTAACTTTATTTTCTAGATCATTTAGCGAAGGCAATGAAGGAAGAATAGATATGAATTATAGTTGAATTCAAAATAAAACTAATAATTTTTAACAATCATGGCTGTGACATTCAATTTCACACTAGTTTGTGTAAGTCGGATAGAAACATGAAGAAATGAAACAAACTGTGAAACTTCCTATCACGATTATGAAAGAGAGAAAAATGAATTGTATCAATGATTTCATGGATGTTTACGAAAAGAAGATAAATTCAAATTCAGTGATCATGGCCCATGAAGAAGACGTCATACCTATGAGCGCATCTATGGAGATTCAAATATTTATTATCACAAACCATGACAAATGATTCACGTTCGTGAGTAAAACATGAAGAGATGATGTCACAAGCAATGATTCCTTGTCATGGGTCATGATGTTTTCAATCCTACCTGATGAACTGTCACGGTTATAAAATCCTTGTCATGGCCGTGAAAAATAGAATCATGTAGAAATTGAGCCGGATTAAACTTGATCAAATTTTCTCTTCGGTTGTTATAGAATTCAAGATAAGACAAATGTTTTGTTCAATTTTGATGGAATCTAAACAAAATAAGTCCAACAAAGAAATGGCTCCTTATATGCCTTCAATAGGATTGAAAACTTATAAAAAGGACTTTAGAGATTCATTATTTTTTTTGTGTTGCAAGCTTTGAGAAAGCATCAATGCCCGAAGAAATTTCAGAAAAAAAAGATGTCTATGTAGAAAACTAAAGAAGATTACCATCAAGGTGTTCTTAATTTCATAGTTTACTTTTTTATTATCTTAGTGAATTTTTAAGGATGAACTTTACAATTTCTTGCTTATTTTTATGTATAATATTTATTGTAAGGAAAATTTGTGAAAATTGTGGTTTAATTGAGTGTAGTGTTTTGTCAATGCTTATATAATATTGTGTTTAATGTTTTTTCATTGATTGATTGAGATTCTTATTTTAATTAGCATTTTGGATAGCTAGGAATAGTTTATTATTGAATCTCTCTGATCTTTGAAATTGATTTTGATTATGAGTTGAAGCATTGCATGTCATATTCTCATAGTGTACTGAGAGGAATACCTTGGATCTACGGTTTATTAATTGTCATCATGGAGAGAGGAATGATTGATAGTTTAGGAGATACATATTACTTAATTTTTTTAAGATAATATTGTCATCCTAGAGAGAAACGATCAAATCTATCTAAAGTTAAGGTAGTAGATTCATCTTATAGAAGAAATCTTAGGTAGATCCTAATCCATCTATAAATTTAGATTAAAATTATAATTCAATAAATCTTGTGGTGAAACAAAATTTATCCTTGTCTCTAATCTGGTTCTTGTTGTCATCAAAACCTTTTTTTTCTTTTGTTTTTATCTTTATTATTTCAAAAACATTCTTATCTAAAAATCCATATTATCTCCTATAAGTTTGTGGGATTAGATAGATAGTTAATATTAATCATCATGGAAACTGAGACTCTACTCGCATCTTTATTTCTTGATATGATTAGTGCACATGCAAGTGATATATTTGCTTACTCTTAGTACACATCATTATCTTTATTCAACTCCTCCCATTCATGCCCCACAATCACATCCAATGATTCGAAAGATTAGACTCTAGCACTAATTCATGACATACCACAAGTTCGAGATATTCATCATTGACCTTTCACACCATCATCGACAACATTAGATACAATGTCCCCAACATCCATCGACCTTCGTGCAATCACCCTTACTATCGATGTGGACCACTGTGTTTGACAATAATTTAAGTGACACCTAGCTTCAGCGATAGCCAACAACAACATTAATGTCGTCTTCCATCCCATTGATCATCCTCGTCGGAAAGTATACATTGAACAAAGCAATGTGAATGCCCAAATATTTGATTCACAGCATGTGAGTTCTTATTCTAAATCCTAGAGCTTATCGTAGTGGATTCTAAAGTCTCATGGTGCTTGGGTATCTTCATAGGGCATCACTGAACTTTTCTATCTTCATCATGCTATCCTGGGTGAGGGTTTCTTTTTGACGATTCTTCCGCTGGCCTATTTTGCATAATTGAGGAGGAACTACTTACATGTCTCCTCTGAGATAGTTATTGATTTGCTCACACATCATTTTCTAGACAATAAAAATAAATGAATGGCATATGACATGAAGGAGAAGATATTTCATTGTACTCTATTGGCATAAGATGCAGGTATGTCGTATTTCAACCTCTGAGACAACATCTTCATCATATTCGAAATATAGGCCTCAAGCATTTCATCGGAAGTTGGCCCTCCAACTGGTCACCATGGAATATCTGAGCTTTGATGACTTCAATTATCCAACATGATAATCACCTTCCACATGTTTAATCATGGGTTCCACACTATTATAGTGAAATTCAATGTGATATATCAAATTCTTAATGAGGGAGTGCATATTGTGCCATATGACTTCATAGACAAGGGTTTTTGGAGACCCATCACTAAGAGGAGCATGAGAACTAACAGCTCGCCAAGACCATGAATATCCATAATCTTATTTTTTTTATACTCATTGCATTATATTTTTTTCAATGCTTGCACATGGTGAGAGTATGGAGGTTGTGAACGCTATCGAGCTTTTCTTTATAGATAATATGGTTCATGGAGAGAAACACAATGTTGGCGCATTTTTGTCGCGCCATCTTTTGAGATTTGTCGAGAAAAAAGAGTGGAAAACTATTGTAGAGGGCTTATAACCCCACTTGCTCATTACTATCGCCTTAATCTAGAGGAAATGATGAGTGAAAACATCACTCATGCCTTCTTAGATCTCAACACCATCATGCAAATGAAGCTTGTAAATATGATTAATGAAACCTAGCATGTCGTTTTCAAGAAGAGGTGAGAGACACTACCCTACAATCATATTGATAAATTCATTGTGCTCAACTGACCCTTATGTCATTCCACTTTTTCTGTCGACATCATTTTGGAGATTTTGGCCGACGCCTCTTCTCTACATGAAACTCTAATGTCCATGCAAATGTAGCAACAATAACATATTAATGATATACAACTTTTCATCAGCAATCAGATGATTCTTTGCACTCGGAGCATCGACAAAAGTACAAGGATCTCTACACCCATCAAAAGTAGTTTGACTAATGTCACATTGATGCATGCAAAGTCCAACATGTTTTTAGGCTTCCATTACATACTATTTCGGCTGATTTTATCATAGCATACATCCATTTTAGTGTCTAATTGCTTAATTTTATTTCATTAAGTCAGGAATTTACCCATGTTTTGGTGTTTGTTTGCAGAAAACCATATGGAGGGAGCTGAGAAAAAGGCCATAAGAGATCACACAACGAAAAGAAGTCAATACACATCACAAAAAATTATCTTGACCAATTTCACGAATTGTCATAGGGTGTCATGGCCGTGACAAAGGGCCTGCTGATCGACAATAGAAAATAATGAACCATAATTAGATTTCACAATGTCAGTAGAAGAGTCAATTCAGTTAGTTAGAATATAACAGATCATGATATTATTTAACGGGTTGTGACAAATGCAAGTTGCGACCATGATCTTGAAGTCATGACCTAGTCAGGAGACCAATTCAAAATGTTTAAATATAATGTGTCATAAGATGATATCACGGCTCATTACCACTGCACCTCACGAGGCGCATCACGACAATGGTAGGACGACGTGACACTTAAGTAAGGAATTTAACGAGCTGTTATACGACGTCACGAGATGTAAATACTAAATTTAGAAACTACTAGATCTGAATGACACATGATTAACATGTCGTTATATGATGCTTTGGGTTGTGACAATGAAGTTTTATGCTACAACATGGAGTTCCAAAGGCTGTGAGATGTTGTCAAGGGTCATGAGAAATGGTCCAAATTAGTGTTTTGGTAATATTTCTTAAAGAGTTTTCAATGCCAGAAGGATCCATAATTACTCAACAACCTTGGGAATCAAGTTAAGAGAAATTTGTGAAGCTATGAAAGTGCTTTTCATGGTTAAATCTCAGCAACATACCTTATCATCAAATATGAAGAAGGGTATTCTTGTTATGACATGAAAAGATTCCCTAACCTCGTAAAACCCTCGAAAACCCTAACCAAAGGTTGGGAGGCTATAAATATACCTTTTGAAAGTTTGGAGCTGCGTGCTAGGAACTGTCAACATATGCCTTGAAGCTAGGAGTGTGGAAGCACTTGGAAGGGATGTTGAGACTAAGTTTGCCCGGTACACTCGTATTGAAGATCGAGCAAAGTTTCCTCGACGTCCATAAGAGTATATTCTCATTCTAATCATATGTTGGGATGATTTTTCGTATTTTACTCTGAACAAGCTTTGTTATCATTTTATTTCTAGTTTGTAATTGTTTAATCGCTAGGACAAAGTGTAAATTTTTTGTTAGTTTTTGTTATTAGTTACTTTTGTTTTTCCCATGAACATGATTGCTGGATAATTAAACAAACATGATTGATTATTAACTTTGTACTGTAGTCAATTACCATATGTGATTCATGTCCTATCTTGTTGATCCTTTAATGACTACCTGGTTTGTTATTTGTTGAGTTATCCCATTAAGAGTGTAGTCCAGGTTTGTTATATGTTGAGTTATCCCATTAAGAGTGATTCAATAAGTTAGGGACATGACTTATTGCATCTTAGAAACTTGATTAATCTATGAGCAGATTTCATTAAGGAGTTTTCTCAAGGTTGCTAGGTTTAGGATAGTTGGTTTGTCTATTAAGGGAACCCATACTATACGTGTTCTTAATCCGTCTGGGAAACCAATCATATGCTTTATTTATCTTATTTGATTATTACATAGGTTTATGTCATTTGTTCCTAACCGTCTTCATCATCCAGGCTCTAGTCATCACTAGCATTACTTTATAATTTGTTTTATCTTTCTATTTTGCCTATGAAGCTAAACTTTATGTCGTCTCCTATTGACCTCTAGGATTTGGCAGTTAGTTGTTCCTCATGAGATTGACACTTTGTACTCTTTACATTATATTAACAATTAGTGCACTTGCTCGCATATCTTTTTTCCCTGACAAATTTTTGCATCAAGTTTTTGGTGCCATTGCCAGGGAGCATCTTGACTAATTATTCTTATTTCAGTTACTTTGAGAAATTTTACTTTTCTTTGCTTTATCGTTGTGTAAATTTCAAGAAGACAACTCTTATCACAGGCCAATAACTCCAGAGGACTTGAGCTGTGAATCAATGCAACATTCGAAGCTCAAAAGCACTTCTAAATTTTGATCCTGAAATTGAGAAAACTATCCGAAGGTTAAGAAAAGAAGTAAGAGTGGCTGACAATCAAGAGCTACCTCGAATTGAAGATAATGAAGAAGAGATGAAATTAACAATGAGGGATTATGTCTCATCAAAATACACGGATACTGAATCAAGTGCTATCCTATATGCCATAAATGCAAACAACTTCAAGATCAACCCAACGATTGTAAGATCCAATCATTACAATTTGATGGAACATTCAATGAGAGCCCTCATGATCACTTGGATAGATTTCAGAATATTTGTAGAACCTTTAAGTGCAATAATGTTTCTATTGATGTTGTTTGTTTATGTCTATTTTCATTTCTCGAGATAAAACATTCGGTTGTCTTAAGACATTACATGCAGGATCAATGAGGACTTAAGCACAACTTGTGGTGAAATTCATCAATAAATATTACTCGCCTCAAAAGATAACCGAGCTAAGAAATGAACTCCAATTTTTCAAATAGAACAATGAAGAAACAATATTTGAAGCATGGGATCAATTTAAGGAACTACTTGTTAGTGTTTCGAAAAAATTGTATTCTTTTATGGGAGCTACTAAAGGTTATTGGAAGGCTTCTATCAGCTGCATGAACAGTCATATGCAAGAAGTGTCCAACTGAAATCTATGATATCATTGAAGATGTGACACTCAACTCTAACGCTCAAATAAAAAAAATAAAGAATTCATAATGTGAGCAATGATGCACTAGTGGCTTAGTTAGAATCACTGAACAAAAAGTTTAAAATGCTTATAAGCATGGGTCATCCTAGCGAACTATCTAGAGGAGGGCATCGAAGTTCTGAATGTCCTGAAGGTAATTCCCCATATAATAATCAAATTGAGAATACTAACTTCATTTCCAATTCTTTTACAAAGAATCATATAGCGGGAAACACGTATAATTAATCCAAACTGGAGGAATCACTCGAACTTTTCATGGAGATAAAATCAAGGATGGAATCTCCACAACCTAGTTTTCATATGCAATAATTTCAACCACTTCGGAATCCACAAGCAACTTAAAACAAGAACAACTTGGAGGAGTTAACGACATGATTCATGTCAACGATGGAGACCAAGATAAACAACAACAATACATACATACATACATACATACAATACATACATACATACATACATACATACATACATACATACATACATACATACATACACACACACACATATATGTATGATGTATGTATGTATGTATGTATGTATGTATGTATGTATGTATGCATGTAGTGCAACCTAGAAGTTGAAATTGGACAAATAGCTAACATGTTGGTTGAACGCACACTAAGATCTCTCTCGAGCAACAATGAGAAAAATCCGATTATCATGCACAAGCCTTAACCGATATGAAGCTGAGACTTGCAATTTCATGGGTCGTGATAGAGGTCATGGGTTATGAAATTTGTGCGGTGACCCTTATCACACTTCACGATGTTGATATGAGCATTTTGCCCGAGACTACTGATATCATTTGTCGTGACACCTTGTCATGACTGATTGTAATGACCCATAATCCAACTACCTACACCACAACTTTTCCATTACCAGTCATGATTTCCCATCATGGCTCTAAAGAGTTGATATATGCTAAATTGACTTCATCACAACCCGTTGACCTTCAGTAACAACTTGTTAAATAACACTTCATGGAAGGTGTAGTTACTGGATCAAATCACAAATCGCAACATCACCAATCATGTCCATGACAGTGACGGGAGTTCAATGAGTCATAGTTCATTGGTCGTTACCTCATATCACGGGCCGTAAGTTATCAATCCTATCCAATCATTGGTAGAAAGATATCTGAGTCACGACCAAGGCACACATCATGACCATGTTCACGAAACCATTATTAGGACTATCATGGGTCATTATTTTGTGTCAGGGTCATACGAACCATATTTAAGTATTGAACCCAAACTGATGCCTCGATTGTTGCACTCAATCATCAACAACATGGCATTTAAGTCTATCACGAGCCAAGTCACGGCCCATGACGTAATTAATACATTGCATAACTACGTGAAGAGGCCTGATTTTCATGCCGCACAACCATCATCATGATGGATTAAATGTGTGAATTTTTGTTATATCTACTAACTCGCTGCAAGTTCAGCCTCATCTCATCTGGTGACCTCCCCTCCTTTGGCAACACTTTTAGTCTTCTTCTTCGTTGGACATACATCGTCCAACGAACCACCGGTTTGATCGATGTGGTGACGACCTATGGACGACAAACTATATGATAGTTGACACCACACCTCGTCTTCTTTGACTCAGGCGACCTTGCAATTGCGCCAAGGTGATCATCTTGCTCGGCTAAAGTGACACCAAGGCAATGCAACAACATTGACAATGTTTTACGGCTCGTTACATATGGTAATGAGTCGGGACAATGTCAATGCACTATTATTGCATGTGGATCTCTCGAATCTCCTCATACTAGCGTAGCTGCTTTGCCCGCATCATATCCAGGGTGTATTGAATGATATTGAAGTCAAAGGTCGAAGGTGAGACTAGAGGACCCACAGACATGTACTCGGTCATTCAGAGGAAGGCCGGTTTCAAAAGTTCTACCTCCCCTTTGGGAGGGTTGTCAATGTGACATTGTCTCTTATAGAGGCATCCCAGACATAAGTGGAAAGAATAGCTAGTTGGATTTGTTGAAGACAGTGAACCCCTCGATCTTAGCACATGGTAATAGTTGGAAGCGATTCCTAAACCTGAACTTTGGATCCACTTTGTTGACATAGGCCAATTTCATATTGAATATCAATGCCTTATCCAGATAAATACTTCCAGGTACCAAGGTAGATTCAGAAAGTTGATGCATGAAAGGCTCGGCGATGGGTGTAACCAGGCCCCCGATAGTTAGCTTGACATTATCTTTCTTGGCGTGCTTCTCGAAATTCCTCACTATAAAGGCTCCCATATTTATAGCAATCCTCTCCACCAAAGCATGAATAAAGTACAATTTTGACTCATTTATGAATCGTCATGGTTTCCTCTCCAGCAAATAATATTGGACAGAATCCAAGGAGTGTAGCAGAAGATAGGATTCTAAATCAAAATGCTCTTTGCATCAATGATAGTTGATATTAGGATCCCTTGTGATTGCGTACCAAAAAGAACTAGCATTGAACTCTGTAAAAGCACGACGGATGCCCTCTCTCAATAATTGGTATACACATTGAACTCGTCCAGTGTGAGAGAAGCATCTGGTGTACATATGAAACTCACCTTGGAGATGTTGATGCCCTAGTCCTCTAGATTGGTAGATTTGAAATCTCCGATGAACCCATGAATGAGTTCTTTGTAGGTGTATCATGTCTGCTGCAAAATATGTGCCAACTAAATGCAATCAAATAGGATCATGATGTCATCTCGCATGCCGAAGATAATCATCGTCGCCTCATGAGCAAAGCACATAAAGGTAAAGCCCTTGCAGTCCATATGAAAAAGAAAATTCAGCCCTGCTTATCAAATATGAATGTGATAGAAAGGGGTGCACAAGTAGTCTATCGTTAATAGTTTCATCAGTAATAGGGTCTCTGATGCACCACATATTTTGCTTCTTCTGATGCTCCATCAGTGTAGAAAAGAGGGGAGAATTGAACTTCACTAAGATTCTTCGTGATTGTGAATTGCAGTGTCATGCCCATGAAAGAGTATCATGGCCAGTAGGCAATAAATTGATCAAGAAAATTTCACAACCATGAGTTGTCTGCCACGGTCGTGAAACTAGAAGTTCACAGCTTGTGAAAAGAGAATCACGTGATTATTAATGAAGTCCTCAATAAAGTTCACAGTCCGTGAGGTGTCTGTCACGGTCGTGATAGTAGTGATTGATCGAAGGTGGTGTTATTCACATCACATGAGTTATCCGTCAAGGAGTTCATCGTTTGTGAGGCACGAATCACGACTATGAAAGTTCAGCCAGAGCCGGAGAAGACAAAGATAAATTTTGTAACGCCCCCAAATCCACATCCCTCCATGTGGCAAAATGTGGACTCGGAGACGCTAGACGATACAATTCTTTGACCAATAATTTGACTAAGTTGACCAGTCAATAAAAATAACATGAAAGCGAAAGACTTTAATCAATTAGAAAGGAATATCCAATAAGATAAATGCGAAAGTCTTAAATAATGTAATTAGTGTCATAAATCTAATGGCTCTAGGGATCAATTATAATGACACTACGACTCTGTGATGTGCATAGCATCAACATCATCATGAGCAATCTGTAGTCACCAGCACCACTATCTACTGTCGTTCCTAAATGCCTATAGAATCAGTACAGAGGAAACGATATCCCATGAGCAATTACGCCTAGCATGTAAGGCACAAGTAGATATAAAATAGAATAATTATAACGATAAAAATGATGAAAATAAACTCAATGCTGATATAAATCAATAGGTGATAATATGGATGAGTCAATAATGTAAATAAATAACTTCATGATGAAACAATCCGATAATATGACTTTGAGATTTATCCTAGTGTGAGACAATATTAATTTGAATAATGATTAAAGGATGATCTAATCCGATATATTCTCTTTAACACTAAAACTATTCATTGAAGGAGATCTGATAAACCCAAATGGTAAGGGGCAATCCTTAAGAAACAATGGGATAGAGATCCGGTAAATGAAAGGATGGTAAGGAACAATGACAAGACTGGTCAAATTTGGTAAGATAGAAATCCAATATCAATATGATGAAATATTAATAAGATATGCCCATATGGTGCAAACCATAGGGTGATACATCAATTCCGATATAAAGTCAAATGACTCTCTAATAATAGGTCATTCTTTGAAACAATAAGGCCAATTAGAAAGGGAATGAATTCAAAGCCTAATCGTACAATAATTGAAAACGATCCAGTAAAGCCAAATGATAAATAATAAATTTTCAAAGGTCAATAATAATGATATAGCTTCAATAAAATACTTTGAATGATATGACCAATTAATAAGGAATTATATTCAAAAGGTCAATGATACTTTCCACTTTACATCTGATCTGATCTGATAAGGCCAATCAATAAGGAGTAACACTCCAAGGTCATGATATTCTTTCTTTCCTTTAACGATAAAGACAATGGGAAGCACTTGAACAATGGATACAATATAAGGGCACTAGTACAATAGAGACAATTTGAAGCACTTGAACACTGGAGACAATGTGAAGTACTTGTACAATAGAGGGACTATGAAGCACTTGTATCACTGTTTCGATATGATCAAAGGGATTTCAATACAATATGTTTGATGTAAAGGATACAAAACCTATATGATATATTCTCTCTATTATCTTTTTCCAAATCTGTGGGTGGTTCATTTTACAAGCAATTCCTAATTTCACAAGAATAAATTAGTCTATGTGATATAGAAGTGTTTAGGTTAGACTTGTCCCATTAGTGTCTTTATTGATGTCTTTATGTTCATTCGGTACAGAGCTCATAATGCATGAAGCCAATGGTACAAAGCTCATACGATCCGGTATGATGTTCATCCTGGGTTGCCATGATAATAATCAATAGGGTCAACAGGGGTACCATCCGTAACAAGAGATGCCCAACATGTGGGGAGGATGCTTGAGTATCCTCTTTGTTACAGTGATGGTAGCTCTCCAAGCAACATGAGCAAAGTGGGGAAGCTACAGCTAGGCCACCATCCCCTAACGGTATGAAACGATAAATAATGGTAGCTCCCAATGGTACACATGACAAGCATAATCTTTAATCTTATCACCCTTACGTGATATCTAGTATATGTCCTTAACGTAGCATCACATTATAATATAAATAATTAGGGATTATCTACAACTCTACAATCAAATAGATTGCCACAGGGGCACCATATTCTAGGAGCCCAAACTATGTGATTGAATAATAATCAATAGGGTCAATATTTCAATAGGCTTAGCCAGGTCCAACTTTGCGGAGAAGCCAAGGGGAAAGGGTGATTCGCTCGTAAGCCCAACTCAAACTCATTCAGAAAGCCTCGACAAAGTGGATAGGAAAGACCATTCTACCAGCAAAGAATAAGGTTTTTCACGATCGTAATATCAAGTATCATGGGTTGTGACATAGCGTCACACCCCGTGACTGAACATGATCACTTTTACTTCTTCACAACCACGGGTCGTGACTCATAAGTCACGACCGTAACTGGAGTTTAACTATGTTCGTCATGGACCATGACATGAGTATCACAACCATGGTTGAACGTGATTCTTCGCTCCTTGGTGATTATGGGTCGTAACATGGGTATTACGGGCTGTAAGTTACTATGTGTGACTTAGCGTCATCATCTGGGGTTCACATCATGATCTATGGTTCATGACCATGACTCGATCATCACGGCCTTAGCCGTATTACGATGTTATATGCATACTGGTCACAGATCGTTACTAGGGTGTCATGACCATGACCGTAGCGTCAAAAACAGTGGCATTGTGTCAAGACCATGATCTTCAGCATCACGACCGTGACTGTGTTATCACGATCGATGTTGAATGTTGATTTGCGCCTAGACTCAATATCACTGGCCGTGACATGGTGTCACGACTGTGACCTTCATCATTACGGGTCGTGACTCTAGCGTCACGGTCGTGATGGTAGAGGGAGTTCTTCTAATCAATTATCAATTTCACCATTACGGGTTGTGACTCTAGTGTCACGACCGTGACGGTACATGAGTTCTTCCGATTCGGTTCAATTCTAATCTATCCTATTACATCTGTTAATATGAGAAAACTAGAAATGTAAGAACACAATTTTGAATAAAAATGAGACATGAAATCTAGGTTTTGAATCATTATAATCCTAATTCAAAATATAATCAAGAGTATGATGAAAGATGACGTAAGATTAGGAAAAAACACTATCATAATTATAAGAGAAAATATTAAGGAGTTTATGAAAAAACTTGAGAACCCTAGGATATGATCAACATATAAAATCTAGATCTACAAGTGATCCACCACGATACACACCTTATAGCCTAAGCTTGTTGTACCAATCTTTGTCACGTGTTTTCATCGTTCTTTTGCAGCAATTATTTTTCTACAATTTTCCACGGTTAGGCCAATGGAGAAAGAATTTTTAGTCTTACCTTAAGATCCCTTGAGTAAGATACATGGAGAAGAAGAATATGGTCGACTAGGAAAAAAAAGAATACAACTTTTGGAAGGAAAATATTTATAATTTAAGAATCCAAGTTTATTGGAAAATCTAAATTTATTTCAGATTTAAATAAATTTTAAATTTTAAATTAACTAGGATTTTGATTTGTATTTTTTTTATTATGAGAATATCTTTGGAGAAAATAAAATTTGAGAAGATAAAATCTTCTAATTATGAAAATAGTTTTAGAGATGATAAAATTTTGGAAGATAAAATTTGAGGAGTTATAAATTTTCAACGGAGAAGCCGGAGTAGGAGAGGATGAAATTAAACCGGATTGCAGGCGAAACTAATTCGGTCGGTGACGAGGCTGAACTCTAGTGAAGCGGATAGCAATTCTGTGGAGAAGAGGAGAGAGAGCGACGAGAGAAAGAGCTGTGAAAACGGAGTCGGGAGCATGTCAGATCATTGTATTTTATTGCATTTAAGCTGTCGCAACTAGTGACAGATGGTTGTGTTTGGTTTAATTTCATAAGAACGCTTACATACTACACCAAAGTTTGCCTTCGTTTACTAAATAGTATTGCTACCATTTTAGATCGAAAACCAAAATTAGATATTGGTGATGGACTTTTTCTTAGAATTTTCACATTTCTAAGTTATAAAATTACTTACAGACCCCTCTTAATATTCCCAATTAAACTAGCCAATATATTAATCAACATTTATAATATACTAAGATTTCTCCATGCATGTCAAATTGTTTTGAGATTTTTAAGTAGTCAAAAAAGAGAAAAAAAAGAGTTGAATTTTTTTATTTGTGAATTTTATAAATTTAGAGGAGATAAGTGGATAATTTTATTGTCTGCAATTAACTCAGAAAAATATAGTTTCAAAATGTAAAAAAATATAGAGTAGGACCAAGTAGTCGACTAAGGTAATTTGCTTCCATATTGAATAAAATAAAACAAGGACGGTACATGTTAAAATAAAATAAAATATAGAGTAGGACCGGGCCTGTTTGGCAACAACAAATTTGTTCTAAACAAATTTTTGATGATCCAACAGATGTTCTCCAAGTCTTAACCCATCAAGAACAGTCTTGTTCTTACTTAGAGCAAGAACTTGTTGCTCTCACAGAATCAACTTTTTTTGTAATTAATGATGTGGGGTCCACAGATAAAAAAAAGAGGTGTTTGACAAAAAAAGTAAGAACAAAGGTTTATTCTTAGTGCTATCCCTTAATCAAACGGGCTTATAGTGGACATCTTATGAATTCCACATATGATGTACAGTCATATCTCAGTAGTGGATATATCACGCTATGAAGAGATTTTCAAAATAGAACAAAAGGAAAATTGTGTGCGTATATATATATATATATATATAGACTAATTTCGACTTTTTCTTTTTAATTTAGCATGACAAGGACAGTAGTTGATATATCACGGCGCTTTCTTGTCTCCCTCATTCCAAATTTTTTGGGACACGTGTTTTAATAATTATGCACACATGTTTTTAAAAAATACGTTTAGATATTTTCTTAAACCAAAATTGATAAAACATACTCAATAATCTCTACTTTTTTTATTCACTCGTCGTTTCCAATATTTAGTACATTTAATATTTAAATAATTAAAATTAAATATTAATTAGTTTTGTCGACTATTGGACAGAACCTGTCTAACAACCAAACATTTTGAGTTATGATTGAGATTAAAATAGCTGAATCAAATTATTAGAAGATAATTTATTAATATTTAAAATATATTTAACTACAAATTTAAAATCAAATGATGTGTTTTATGTATATGAAGTATAATTCGATCCGAAATTTATGATCAAAATTAAAGCACATAAATTAAATTATAAAAAAATAATTTAATAACACTTAAATTATAAGTGAATCTCAACTGTAAATTTAAAATCAAACCATAAGAGCCACACATTCTTTATCTTCTTGTTGACCGCTTTCAACTTTTTGATACATTTGATATGTATGTTGTTGTTGGATCTTGAGACGTGAGCTATCTACTGCAGATGCCCATGCTTATTGGATTGCGATTGATGACTTAGTGAGTTGTGAATTTGTTTATTAGTCTCAATTGAGATTTGGACTTGGCGTTGCGACACGTCTCTAAAATTAGATCTTACCACTTGATAAAATCATGACTTTAAGAACGTTACTACATAATATCATTATCTGTAGTTTGACCATTTGACCGGTCAATTAAAGGATCACATCATATAAATATAATATATAAAAACTAACCATCTCTGCTATATAGGAAATACTCAATCTGTTACATCAATTCCAACGAAAGACTAAAATCCAACAATAGACTATAACATAATACTAAAATAATAGAGTTCATCATCCTCTCCATGATAAAATCACAAGACTTAATTTTAGATCAGGATCCTCTGCCATATGCAAGTAGACCATCACGAGCTGCATCATCATCAGCACCATCATCAGTACCTAGTTATCCTTAGGACGGCTTGCAAAATTAAATTAGTAAGGGAGATAAAACCTCCCGTAAATTTTGACACTCAATATATAAAAAGCATGATTAAGGTACTCAATATAGAATTGGAATATCAATTTACAAGACTTTAACAATTTCAATATAACAATTCCTTACCTTTCAATCTCAATACTCCATGGATGACAAAAGTAGCAATTTATGTTTCATTTGGCGAGGTCCATATATTTTCTTTTCAATATACTTAAGTCATCATCAATCTATATCATTGTCTATTTATCTTATCTTACATGAAGCATTCATTATCAATCAATGTGAGCCTTTATTAATGCAAGAAGATTCAGATTATCCCCCCGGTGCTAATGTGGGTCTCTCTCTGATCAAGTCTCCATGTCCATATAATAGTTCCCAAAGGAACACAATAGTTCCCGAAGGAATGCAATAACAATAGTCCCCTAAGGGATGCAATAGCCGGGGGTTCCTCCTCTTCAAGCTTAAGTTCAATCATAATCATTATAATTTTTAAATCCTATCTTGAGCTAGGTTATCGTTTAAAGATACTTAAACCTACACCGCTCATCAATTTATATTCAATCAATCAATACAATCACCATCATCATGAAAATAAAACTCTTTTTGGCAATAATGGAATCTGGTAACATCTGTCACGGCCCGTGACTGATTTGTCACAGTCCGTTATGCATGGTCACGGCCTGTGAAGGTTATGTCGGCCGGTGATTTGGTCGCGGCCGTAACCAGGCATATGGTTACCTTCAACATGGTCATGGCCCGTGACTGATCTGTCACGGCCGTGACGTAACAGGGTCGGTGATGGTCACGGCTCGCGATGAGCGATCGATTTAAACTTAAATACTTTCCATCACGGCCCGTGACGAAGTTGTCACGGCCGTGCCTGGGTGAATCTCCTTAACATCGTCACAGCCCCATAACCAGATGGTCACGGGCGTGATTACCTCTACCACGGCCCGTGACATGGTCGTCACGGCCGTGATGGGAGTTCTGGGCGAATCCTGCCATGTCGCCGTCCTCGACTGCTTCTGTCACGGCCCGTGACAGGTGTGTCACGGCAATTCCGGGGCGAAATCTGCCGTGTCGTCCGTCTGACTCCCTCCGTCACGGCCCGTGACACATCCGTCACGGCCATGACGGGAATTTTCTGGGCGAACGCCGCCCCTTTTCTTCTCTGAATCGATCCGAGATTCTTTCCTATAGCTACATTAATATATGGGGATCTTTAATACTAATATTTCTCTAGTTTTCGACCTTAACATCTACATTATAAACATCTTATATTTATGAACGAATCTCTCTAATCAATCTATCGTGTAGAGAAACTTTTCTAGGGCATAACATGATATATTCACCATGGGAGTTAAAACCAGAATAATAGCATATGATCATCATATAGAATCCATCAATAGTGTCAATAGAAGGCCTAGCATGCATCGATCTATCAAGAAAACCTATTCTACGGGAATCCGCCATTTTACATATCTTGCAATTATCTTCTATATGTCTCACACCTTGGATGGTCTCTCTCCTTCTGCACGTTGTCCTCTGCGTCACCTTGTCCTGACACCAATCCCATGGTTGAAGCTTCAGAGAGTGCAGAAAGAAGGGAGGAGAAGGAGAGGAGAGGGGAGAGAACTCACCTAACGGCTAGGGCAGAATTTTAGGTTTTGAGCAATTATTTTTTTAAGGTTAGAGATTTATATAGGTGAGGGATTAGGGTTTGGGTGAATTTTTAATTGGCCCAAACACTTATTTAATGATCTTTTAATCTAGGCCGTCCATTTATTATGATGGGGATTTGAGATATTACATGTACGCGTTAATAGTGCACTTATTCATTTTTTTATTCAAATTAAGGTAATTGAGTTATTGAATTGTGATTGATGATTCAGAGAATTGTGAATTTATTTATTAGTCTCAATTGAGATTTGGACTCCGTGTTCTGACGTGTACGCGTTAATAGTGCACTCATTCATTTTTTTATTCAAACTAAAGACCTCAAGGCAACAAGTAATGAGACACCCTCTCGTACTTACTTGTATGAACTATTTCAAATAATACTTATGTATCACTTTAATTTCTTTTAGAGTCAATTTTTTATATATTTTTCTTTTTTCAATATTTATTTTTTTCCTTATTTCGTCATTTTTCGATAAGCTCATAAGATATTTATATGTTCAATAAAAATGCTATTACTAAAAAAAATAAAACTAAGCTGAGTAAAACTATCGTCTAAGAATTCATAGTTCTAATTAACAAGATTTAATTTCTAATATTTAATTATCAAGCAACGTACAATAAAGAGAGTGGCAAAATCAAATTTCATAATCTATAAGATGTCCTTATTTAAGTTTGACTTTAGAGATAGTTAGATGTTAACAAGTGTTAATGATATTTTTGAAATTTTCAAAATTTTATTTTTTTTGGATTTTCATTAAAGGAATGCAGTACAATAAGCAAACATGCATACAAAAAATTAAACTTATAGTACATGTGTGGGAAACAAAAATGCTTAAGTAAATATGATGCATGCTAATCCAAATTGTCACAAGTTTGAACCAAGAAGCTCAAATAAGAAAAAAGATACAAAATGATGATTTAATAAATAGAAAAGGAAATAAAGAAAGAGAAAATACACAACCCAAGCTAATCATCATGCCTTGGCTACGGTGTTAGAGATACTCCAAAGTGGCATGGCTGATGTGATGATTGTGCATGCGGCGAATCATTATGCCAATGCACTTTTGTAGCATGCAGATCTCTCGAATCTCCTCGGACTAGCACAACTGTTTTGCCCACATCATATCCAAGGTGTACGACATGCTAGTGAAGTCAAAGGCCGGAGGTGTGTCTAGAGGATCCATAGACATGTACTCGGGGGTAGTGCAATGGAAGGCTCCTTTTCAGAAGTTTTACCGCCCTTTCGGGTGGGTTGTCAAGGTGGCATTGTCTCTTATGGAGGCATCACAGATAGAGGTGGAAAGAACAATCAGTTGGATCTGTTGAAGATAGTGAACCCGTCGACCTGAGCACATGGTAACACTTCGAAGCAATTCCTGAATCGAAAGTTTGGCTCCGCTTTGTAGACACTTGCCAACTTCATGTTGAATATCAATGCGTTATCCAAATAAATACCTCTAGGCACCAAGGTAGAATAAGAAAGTTGATGCTTGAAGTGCTCGGCGATATGTGTGACTAATCCCCTGATAGTTAGCTTGTCGTTATCTTTCTTGGCGTGCTTCTCGAAATTCCTCGCGATAAAGGATCCCATGTAGATATTTATCCCCTCCACCATAGGATGTAGAAGGAGAAGTCCGTATCATTTATGAACCATCTTTATTTCTTCTCCTGTAGATAATATTGGATAGAATCCGATGAGTTTAGCAGAAGATATGATTTTGAATCACACTACTCTTTGCGTCAATGATAGATAAGATTAGACTCCCTTGTGATCATGTACCAGAAAGAACTAGCATTGAACCACTTAGGAACACGACGAACACCCTCTCTCGGTAATTGGTATATATCATTAAGTGTCTTCGCAATTGTGGATTGCAGTGTTATATCCATGAAATAGTGCATCTTGACCCATGAAGAGAGTATAACAGTGAAAAGGCAAAAGGTCGATCAACAGAATTTCATGATCATGAGTTGTCCATCACTATTGTGAAAGTAGAAGTTCATGGCTCGTGCAAAGAGAATCACAATCGTGATTGTCAATGAAATCCTCAATAAAGTTCATGAACCGTGTGGTGTCCATCATGGTCTCGATAGCAGTGATTGATCGAAGGTGGTGTCATTAACAGCCCGTGAGTTTTCCATCATGGCCCTAAAAGTAAAATATCATTGAACAATCCCGAAGAATATTACCATTAAGGAGTTCATGGCTCGTGAGGCATGAATCACGATCGTGAAAATTCAGTCGGAGTCGGAGAAGACAGAGAAATTTTCAACTTGGAGAAGTCAGAGTCGGAAAGGATGAAATTAGATGGCGGGCGAATCTAATTCAGCCAGTGATATGACAAGGCTGAACTCCAATGAGGTGGAAGGCGGCGTTAGGCTTTGATACCATCTATAACGCTCCCAAAATCAGACCTTGCCACCTGGTAAAATTATGACTCCAGGGACGCTACCACACAATGTCATTATCTTTGATTTGACCATTTGATTGGTCAACCCTAGGGCCACATCATATAAACACCATATTTTTAAAACTAAACATCTCTGACATATAGAAAATACTAATAAGTCTATTACATCAACTCCAAAAGAAAACTAAAATTCATCAATAGACCATAACAAAATACTAAATGATAGAGTTCAACATCCTCTCTATTTCATAGAAGACTCCAAACTGGACCAGTGACACATTAACTAGGATCCTAAGCCATGTGCAAGTTGACCATCACAGACTCCATCATCGTCATCAACCATCATTCCTACCTAGCAATTTTTGTTGCCTGCAAAATTAGAATCAGCAGGGGAGATAAAACCTCT
>LTAE01002199.1:22671-61532 GCA_001647135.1 Pontederia paniculata | reverse complement strand
GACACAGGAAAGATGGAACTATCAGCTGCTCATGCGTATTGTGATTGTTTGCTTAAAACATTACAAACGAGGTATAGGATTGCTGGTTTTTGCTTATGGAGAACTTTGAAATGGATTGAGCTTCTAGTGATTCTCTAAGATCATGTTCCTTCTGGCCCTTCTATTTCAGGGACATCTTTGAGTGGATCGAGCTTGAACCTCTGCACTTTTGGCATTCTTTGCTGTTTATGGATCAGGTATATTCATGCTTTTATGCAGATAGATATTCCTCACCTTTGATTAGGAAGATTCTCTGAGTTGCATGGCCTTACCTGTTACTCAAGTATTTTTCCTTTGCATAAGTTAGAATCAGTAATGGACTTCTATTCTTGTGATATAGTATAACTATGGAGGCATTCAGGCCAATTTTTTGATAGAACATCCACCAGATAATACAGAAGATGGACCTCAAGTGGATATAGTGTCAAGCTGGAACATAGCAGAGCGTTTACCAAAGGCGACTCAGGTTTGTTGTTTCTTGCTAGAAAATGATGTTTCATTGAAAGAGTGCCACTTTGTGAGATCTCACTAATAGAATGTCACCTTATTTAATTGTCCAATAGCGAACTAACTTTTGATATGCCAAACAGGATCATTTTATTCTAATAGTCTCCGAGTTTTTGTATATTCCATGGAAACACTTTAAAGAACAAGTTTTGTCACGGGGAAATGCTAATAGTGGGAACATTGGTACTCAATCAATCACTATTGCAGCTGCTGAAACTCTTGAAGGCTGTGTTAATGAATACCTTAAAGATCAGGTAAAAACATGACTATTTGTTATGGTCGTATGAAAGTCAATTCTTTGACTAATTTGCTTCACTTTCCA
This sequence comes from Pontederia paniculata, assembly GCA_001647135.1. Classification (NCBI taxonomy): domain Eukaryota; kingdom Viridiplantae; phylum Streptophyta; class Magnoliopsida; order Commelinales; family Pontederiaceae; genus Pontederia; species Pontederia paniculata. Next base: position 60,664 of record LTAE01002199.1, on the reverse strand, counting down.
GATAAGCAATTACTTTGCAGAGAAACTTCTGAGAATTGTACGTGACATACTTACACATTTCAAGGGTAGTGAGCAAAGTAGCATGGCTGAACATTCAAATTATGGAAGATCACTGCCAGGAGATACCCAGATACATAAAGGAAATGCAGCATTAGAATTTATAAAACATGTTTGCGCTGTGCTTACACTTGATAATAATGTGCAGCAGGAGATTCTGGTATTATATCTTATCTCTTGATTGCAAAAGATAGCAGATTAGTAGTTCTTAGATTTCATCGCCCATACATGTTTCACTCAGTAGTATTTGGATCACTATTATGCCTCATGTATGTCACTTGCCAAATACATTCTCTGTGCGCATCTGTTATTTTCTGATTTTACTGGAAAAATCAGACTTCCTGATACTATTTTCTGAGAGCATTCTCTTTAATCCATTCTTCCACTGTTCATTTTGGATGGTTGATAGCTTAATTATGTATCCTTTTTTTCTCAGAGAATGAGGAAGAATTTGTTAAAGTTGGTCCGTGTGAAAGAGTTTGCAGCTGAAGCACAGTATCATGATTCTTGTCCATCTTTCACGCTTCCTAACATTATTTGCAGGTATGATTGATAATCAAGTAGTTAACATGATTTCACTGCCAATATAGCCTTCTGCAAATTGCAAAAGGCAGTACATTGAGTTTGCCATGTTCCCATTACCCAAAAAAATGCCATTTCTCGATACGATGTGATTTCTCGTTGAGTTAATTCACATGTCGTTTTGCAGTTACTGTAACGACTGTCGGGACATAGACCTCTGTCGAGACGCAGTGTTACCAGAGCACGAGTTATGTTGCACGGTGCCGAGTTGTGGACAACCCTACGACCGAGAGCAGATGGAAAATTCTCTTATTCAAATAGTTAGGCAGAGGGAGAGGCTTTATCAGTTGCAGGATTTGGTGTGTGTTAAGTGCAGACAAGTGAAAGGTGCTCATTTATCTGAGCAGTGCGCTTGTGGTGGTTCCTTTCGGTGCAGCGAAGACAAGAATGAATTCCGAAGCAAAATGCAGGTGATTCATAGCATAGCATCCCGATATAGTTTCCAGTTATTACTTGACTATACATCTTGGATTTTGGAACCGAGGTAACAGTGTAACAAATCATTCACCAGTCTCTGTATAGTCCTCATTGTACAACGACGTTCCTTCACTTTTGGTCCAATAACTGGAATTGGAAAGTGACAAATTTTGTGTACATATATAGAAAAATAGGCAACATTTCCTTTTCTTATAACGTTTTTCTTGTTTGTGGCACGTTTCAAAGAAGATACTACAATTAACTAAATTTGATTGGCACATTTGAATTAAGTTTAGTTGGCACACTTAATTAGTAGGAGTGTGCTTGAGTTGAGGAATTGAGAGCTACTGACACCAATTTAGTAAGAGGAACATTGTTCTATTTTTTCATCGATTCTAAATTAATTAGGTGCTGAATAAATACAAAAAAAGATATTACGCACGAGAAAAATAAAAAAAACATTGTCCTTGGGGCAGTAGTATGAATCTGGATTCTCTAGAACACATTGAAGGCATGATTTAAAATAAAATAAAACAAGGCGAATTTTGCAAACGGACTAATTTATTCTCGTCTTTCCGATTAATCAATCTTTTTTATCTCGTTCTTTGTTCGGCTCCCAAGTTTGATTTATTTTTAAATTTAATTATTTCCCTGAAAAATAGTGAAGAAACTAAAAGTTAGAAGGCTCGAGAAAAGATAAAACGCAGGGGGGAAAATAAGAGAAATTAATCCAAACTAAAATTTGTAGTTATAATCACGAGTGAGAAGAGTTTTGTAAGGAATACACGTACAAGTAACTTGTAAACAAGGCGTCTGACTTAGCAATCAAGAGATATTGAGGTTGGAAACAAATGATTCGCGTGAGGCAGATGGAGTGGTTGGCGCCCTTGGCGAGAGATTGACAAACTCCAGAGCTTGCAACCTGACTTGCAATGGATAATCTGCGACGCATCCAATCCTTGGACCGGCTCCACTGCACCATTTTGAAGAAAGTTGATGACCCAGCTGGTATGAACTCCTTTCTCTCTTTGACTTGATCCTTTCGAGTATTGCTTTAGGAGGCACATCAGCTCTTGGACTCTGAAGGCCACCAGACAATGTCCTTTTGTATCTTTGTCCTCCAACTTCAACGCTCCCGCCGTCACTTCGGGAGTTTGCTACCAGTTCCGTAGCTTCGGCATTTAGCATCACCTCCTCTGCTGGCAGTGAAACCCGTGGCAGGTCAGGAAGCTCTGTAGTTCTTATCGTCTTTTCAAGCTCAAGTTGTGGTGAGTCATCATAGTATTCTTGATTAGAGGATGAAGAAATCTGATAATTGAATAGGATAAAATGTCAATCAAAGCTAAATGCAAGATAATTGCTCGAATCAAACAGGAATAGAAGCTATAGCTAATCTGCCGCAACGTGACACAATAATGGACTACCTGAGCTTCATTTAAGTTCACCCCATTTTCTCTGAGGAAGCTTACAAAGTTGTTGAGATTCTCCTCGGTCGGTCGGTAATGCCCACTATATGCCCAAATCCTCTGCAATCAATTGGTTACGCTTAACTCTTGATATCAAAAGTCACATAGTTGAGTAGAAAATTAATTAATAAAGCCAAGAATTTGATGTTTCAGAGTAAAGCTTCGTACCCATGATCCATTTTATGTCATATAAAAGTTTCCAGAAGGTAAACATGTCAAATGTTGAAGTAACAATTTTGTAAAGTGGGAATTTTCTTTCATTTTTAAGGAGGCACTGTGATCAATTGCAAAGTTCTAGTGCGACTAGAAGAGCAAGTTGCATGGGAGGCGGATTGCCAACCAGGCTTCTTTTCCCTCCTATCGTTTGCCAACTAAGTGAATGAAGCTTTTTAGTAGATTCAGCCATCCTATTGGTAAAGAACTAGAAGATAATTTCAGTTTTCAGAATAGGCCACAGATGCAAGATGGAATTTTAGTTTTATGGAGTAGCATATCATATAAACTAAGTATTGCTAGGATTTGTGCACACCGAAGAAGTTCATAAACCAAATTGCACTGTCATTGGAATTCATTATGCTACCTTAAGTACTCCATCTTCTGCAGCAAATCTTCCAGCAGCAATAGTGGCTCCTCCAGCAAGGAAACTGGAATGGTGGAAGAATCCTTTTATTTTCTGTATATGGTGCAAATAGTCAGTCAAATGGCAAGAAAGTAGGGGAAATAAAAATAAAAGACAGATAGTTATAATATTAGCATAGTTTTGCAGGCTAGGACAACCAAGAAGAATGATAATAGATTTTATCTACCTGCCCAGCATATAGTTTCTTTGATGTGCTCATAACAAAAATCCATTTTCCGCCTTCAGTTCCTTTACCAGTATCGAGAAGCTCTCCAGTCTGTTTGTGCACAATTTTCCCTTCTACTGGCACATATTCATAATGTTTCCTCTCTCGCTGAACAAAATGTTGACCTTTTAAAACCATAAAGTTGCAGAGAAAAGGGAAAAAGAATATGCAGCAGATTTTTGTGCTTTTTGAAAAGCATGTGCAACTTCCCCTTTCTGGGAACAACATTTTTGTCCACAAAGCATACAGAGCATAATGTCTGGGCTGCATTTCCTTACCGTAAGAACTAAAAATATGCTTATTTAAGTTATTCACTTCCAGTGCTTTATATCTTTTAGCACAACCCATCCACTTACCAGAGCATGATATGTGACAAATAATATGAAAACAGTACATCTTTCCTTACGACAATAGGTAAACATGAGGTGTTAATAGCATAAAAAAAGTTCGACATGGATACAAATAGATTATTTTCTCTCTCCAACTCAATCACGCTTCTTTGATACTGTATCACCACCAGATTTATTAAATATTTGCATTCTTCAAATTTCATAAAACAAAAATGATATCCTTTCTCACAAATTTGAAGAGAAACGAAATATAAAACAACAAACCTTTCTTCCACCTTTGCATCACATTGTAGCAAAGAGTAAAGATGCAAACATCATTATTACTAATAAGACTAAGTGCCACACTTATACTTGTCTTTCCATCTTGACTTTACCTTGGTTAACTAAAGATTATCAAGTTTTTGGATTGAATTTTCCTTTTTGAATTCCTTTTTCTTTTGCATTAGTATCTTGGTACTTGTTTCTGGAAATTTTCCTTATGACTTGGTACTGAATTCACAGAGTCAAAATGGATGAGGTTGGATCCTTACTTTGAGTGTTATATTTGCTTCCTCAAAAAAAATGTCCTTAATTTTCAATGGAAATTACTGACAAAGCCAAAGAAAAAGGAACTTACAGGGCCAAGATATCTAATGCATTGCTTCCGAAGCAATGACCTAGTACACTCCTTGAGGTCTACCTCTCTGCCAGTACCAATATCCAGCCTGCACCAGATATATTCCTTTAGCAATGACCTAGTATTCCTAATTTTGTCATGAATACTAACCAAGTTGACATACAACGGAAGAACAAGTATGAGTTGAGACTTGAGAATAAGATCAATAAAAATTTCTTCAGGCACAAATTACAGCACTCACCAGTAGAAGAAAGGCTGACCATCCTGGCTTTTAGACCATTCATCATAGTAGAAATGAAGATTATGTCCATATCGATGTCGTGGATCAATCTACAGTGACGAGGTAACCAATAGTCAAATGCAAACTGGCAACAATTTTTGAAAGCCTCTAGTAGCAACATCAGGAGGTGACAGATTTATACATCATGATATTGATGCAAAGCTAATTGAATCCTCCTCTTATGAGGCCTGGAGGAAGTGAGATCCTACATTAGTCTGTGGTTAAACAATTTGATGCTTGCTCATCTTCTCTTTTCATGAGTGTTGATGTTGTTATGTTATTTGTAACAACAAGATTTTGGCTTTCGATAGGGATTTTTTATTCTTTAAGAAAAAAAAATCCATTCTTTTTTCTTGAAAACTAACATTTTTGGAGACTAAATTGAAACAAAAACAAGGATTACATTTTTTCACACAAGAAGAACAACAAGAACAAGTGAACATACAGCTTCAATCCAGTGCTGAAAAGCCAACTTGAGAGCCTTGGCATCCTTTGATAAACCTCGACCAACCTACGAGTTGAAAGCACAAACTCTCAACATAAGCGATCATTGTATCCATGCCGGAAATAGCACAAAAGTAAGAGAGAACAGGTAGCTGGAATCCTAAGAAAGAGGCAAAAAATTGAGCAAAAAGGAACCTTGGAAGCGTTCAAGCTGACGCGATTCCAGCGGGAGATGGCATTTTCATGTTTCATGTCGTCGAAGAAGGACACAGTGCTTTGGTTCAACCGAACGAAGTCTATCGCTTGCCACCTGCAAAATTTCCGCCAGGAAAACAACAAGGAAATTTAAAATTGGACCAAAGTCCGCGGGAACGATCGGGGAAGTCAGATTTGGGCTTCGAACGGTGCCGAAAGAACCTATTACCAGAGCTCTTCTGCGACGACGACGGAGTCGGCCAGCCTGCGCCTAGTGCGGTAGCTCCTGTACACCTTCTGGACCTTCGTGACCGCCGTCTCCACCGATTTATCCGGGACCGGCGAGCCGGGGACCAGTTCATTCAGGTCGCTGGCGGCCGAAGGTTCAAAAACCGCCGGCGATCTTGGCGGCTTCGGCGAAGGAAGCGGAGCCTCACGGGGCGTCAGATGGAAGCCACTCTGAGCATACGGCGACGGCCGAGGAGGTGTCGGCGAAGGGAGGGAAGTGTCGGCGGGAGTGGAGTGGAAGCCGTGGTGAGCGTCCGAGGAGGGCAACGGCGGCGAAGGCGCCGGCGGAGGCGGAGAATCTTCGCAAGCCGTGGTTCGCAGGCCATGGTGAGGAAGCAGCGTAGTGGTCGGCGGCGGGCCATCGAGCTGCGGGAGATCGACGGCGACGGCAGCATCGAGGGAGGAGATAAATGTGGGCGGCGGGTGGTCGAAGTGGTGAGGCGTCATGGCGTGGACCTCCATGGAACAAGAAGAAGAAGAAGAAGAAATGGATGTTAATATGGAGGGAGACGCGACTCCAAATCCAAATCAACAAGAGCTGGAGAGAGAGAGAGAGAGAGAGAGAGAGAGAGAGCTGGCGACGAGGAATCATATGATTTATAGGAGGAGAGAAAATAAAAAGACGAAACAATTTTTTTTAGGAAAATGGAAATAAGATTATTCTTGTAACGCACCTAAAATTATATCTGACCATCTGACCAAATTGTGACTTCGGAAACGTTACGAGCTTTTATTAGTGACTTTATTTTCACCAATCAATTGGTCCTTATCATATGATAGTGACAATATAAATTAAAATATCTTTTTTTTAATATAAAGATTAATAATTCGATATATAGTTTCAATAAAATTAGACATAAATGACTAAGTCAAATAAACTCCTAAGAACTAAAATAACGTTCATCTCTAACAAATTATCAGTAAGACATAATCAAGATCATATTCCATGTGCAAAATAACCCATCACGAGTTGTATCGCCATCAACACCATCATCAGTACATATTAAAGATAAAAGTGGTCTGCAAAATTAAATTTGCAGGAAAAAACTCATGAGTTGTGACACTCAATATGTAAATATAAAATAGAAGAAAATAATAATCAGGGGTTAGTAAGCAAGTATATCAAACATTTTTTCGACATTAACAACGTGAGGCTTCATTATTTAACAATTCTTTTATTATTTCTTTTCAGTAACAATGACATGATCATCAATGGTGTACAGTTTATCAGTACGTTTTTTCATTTATCTTAGTAGCATCTTTTAATTCAGTCAATAATGATCGTTACATGAAGATTTCAGTGATCCGACGTTATAATGGCTAGCTAGGCCATAGAATCAATCCTAGACCCATCAGTAAGTCTTTATCAGTAACAGTAACAGTAGCACTAGGAATAAATCTCTCAATCTTTTCGGGGTCTTCCTCTTCATGTTATAGATTCAAACACAAATATTAATAACTTTTAATTCTTTATTATCTATTATACTAAGTTCACGTGAGAGAAATACTAGTCATGCCTCAAACAATCTCATTCAATCAATCAAGCATCACATCATCCATCCCAGACACGGCCTCTGTTGTTCCTAGGTTAAGTGTGGAACACAATCATGTTGACTAAAACGTGTAAGTCAGAGGACACGAACCGTATTAATGTTAACACGGACCGTTTTGGGGTCTTTCGCACGTGTCAGAGAAACGCAGACATTTGCAACACTATTAGGGTTTCGAGGATCGTGGTACGAGTCCTGTAGGCACACGCGTCATTTCTTCCAGGGAGAACGCGGTCATGGTCGGAACGATGCACGCCGTGTACGACATGGCCGTCCTTCAAGAGGACGCGGACCATTTTCACATGAATACTGTCTGTTTTAGGCTAACGTGACGACGTTTCATCTAACGCGGTTCGTCTCCGACATATCTTGCGTCAGCACCCTTAACGTGGGCCATGTTAGGATAACACTGATCGTGTCTCATTACATCTCATTAAGTTATTAACTAATTCTTTCATTAAAACTCCGATTGACATGCGATTAATCTATAAAAAATATTCATTAATCATTGATTAAAATTTAAAAATTAATTCTTCTTAATGATCCTAATTACATACCTTGGGATTTGTTCTCTCCTATCTTTTCTCGGTCTGTGTGATGTTGCTTCCTCTCTTTGATCTTCATCTCCTCCTCTTGGCGCGATTCTCGAGATTAGAAAATTCTCTAAGGATGAGAGAGAGAAAGAGAAGAAGAGAGGAGAGAGGAGAGAGGAGAGAGGAGAGAGGAGGGAAGAGAGGGGAGAGGTTACCTCACGGTTGAGTAGACAATAATGAGGGTTATGAAAAATTAATTTTGTATTAGAGTTTTATATATGGTCACTTAGGATTTTCAGAGTTTTAACCGTGATTAACCTAATTTCTTTACGGGTGACTTTCCACTTAAGCCCAACACGGCTAACGTCCCAATGGACTCGGCCCATTTTTTATCAACACGGCCTGTGTTCTGCCAACACGATGTCCTCGGCCAACACGGCTCGTGTTTGTTTGGGGTGTTATAAATCTAATAGTATTTTTTGGGGTTTAAAAAGTTAGTTAATGAGGTTTGTTATTTTGGTTTTGTTTAAAAAAATAAAGGGAAACAAAATAGAAGGTTAATTCGATTAAAATATTTGGATAAAAAAGATTAATTTTTTATTTGGTATTTTGCTGCTTCATTCACCTTCCCTTGAGAGAGGGGATGTGTACAAGCGTTGAAGTTTAATATAATGGTTAAAATTCTAATAAAAACATCATCCACAAAATACTTGTAAATTAACTATGAGGTATTAAAATTTATTTTTTGTCAATGAGAATTATGTATTTTCTTATTATTTTTCTTATACTAGGCCCATTAGCTCTTCGAAAGAGAGAAAATACTGTACGTCTCTTGGATTCTAACTTAAGCTCTAAATAATTTTCACGTAAAAGATTTTATTTGTCTATAATTATTTGGGTTGAAGAGTTAAAAGTCAATAGATAGCAAGCACTATATTTGCTACACAATTATTATTATTATTATTATTATTATTATTATTATTATTATTATTATTATTTCATGATTTTTTTCTTTGGGGATAAAATGGACTTAGTCTCACATTTAGGCCTCAATCAAGTAGTTTATGTATCTTTAAGTTTTATGAAAAAGAAAACAAATCGTACCACTATCTTCCTGTAAGCAAACAAAACTATAGATATTTGTCCTTGGTTCTTTCCTTTTAAATATGGGAACGAGATGGAAAATAAGATATAAATGGGAATGAATGAATGAATGAATGAGGTGGTTGAGCTGGGGGGGATAAGATGACGAAAGGAAATTAGGAGACAACATGTATTACGTTTGTCAGTCAGTCAACAGTGGAGTGATGTCTTGATTCTAGACCATAATATTAAATTTCAATTAATTAGAGAAGACATTTCATTATAAATGCTCTCATAGAAGAGATAAGATATATAATGTACTTTTTTAGGCAGAGAGAACAAGGACCCCATATAATATATACAAAGTAATGTATAGTGGTAGATCAATATGGCCTATTCTACTACTTTTATGAATACTTCTTTCATATTCAGTTAGGTATTGACGAATTATAAAGAAATATTTAACTATTAAATTTAATAAAAATATTTATGCTTTATTTATTATTTTATATTGGGATAAAAGAGTACTCCCATTAGATTTTATATTTAACTATTAAATTTAATAAAAATGTTAAATCTACGGTGGAGATTAGATTTTCTCTCTCCTATTTTTTTTCTCTCTCCTAAATCTATCAACCATACATTATGCATCCTACGGTTAAAAATGTAGGTAGTATGATGCTCTCTACTTAAGTAGGGAGCACATCCATTTTTGCCTATACATAAGGGTTCAATGTAGGTGCTCCCTAGTTAAGTAGGGAGCACTATGTTACCTACATCTTCAACCGTAAGACGTTAAATCTACGGTGGAGATTAAATTTTCTCACTCATACTTTTTTCTCTCTCCTAAATCTATCCATCATACATTATGCATCCTACGATTAAAAAATGTAGGTAGCATGGTGCTCCCTACTTAAGCAGGGAGCACCTTCATTTTTTTCTTTACATAAAGGTTCAATGTAGGTGCTCCCTAGTTAAGTAGTGAGCACCATGTTATCTACAACTTCAACCGTAGGATGTTAAATCTACGGTGAAGATTAAATTTCCTCTCTTCTATTTTTTTCTCTCTCCTAAATCTATCCACTATACATTATGCATCCTATGGTTAAAAATGTAGGTAGCATGGTACTCCCTACTTAAGTAGGGAGCACCTCTGTTTTTGCCTTTAGATAAGGGTTCATGTAGGTGCTCCATTTTTGCCTTTAGTTAAGTAGGGAGTACCATGTTACCTACATCTTCAACGTAGGATGTTAAATCTATGATGGAGATTAGATTTTCTCTCTCCTACTATTTTCTTCTCTCCTAAATCTATCCATAATATATTATGCATTCTACGGTTAAAAATGTAAGTACCATGGTGCTCCATACTTAAGTAGGGAGCACCATCATTTTTGACTTTACATAAGGATTCAATGTAGGTGCTCCCTAGTTAAGTAGGGAACATCATGTTATCTACATTGATGTTAAATCATGGAGATTAGATTTTCTCTTTCCTACTTTTTTTCTTCTCTCCTAAATCTATCCATCATATATTATGCATCATACAGTTAAAAATATAGATAGCATGGTGCTCCTTATTTAAGTAGGGAGCACCTCCATTTTTTTCTTTACACGAGAGTTTAATGTAGGTGCTCCCTAATTAAGTAGGGAGCATCATGTTAATACTTTTGATGATGAGATAAAATGAATTATTTTAAAAGTTTTTTTTATTATATATGTGATTCAGACAGTTCAACAAACAATCGATATTTCACAATCAAAAGCATAAAAATATTATTTGTAGTGGCGATCTCTATATCTCCTAAAGGAAATAAAATTCTTAGATTAAGACAAATAATTCGATATTATCATAATATAAAAAAAATATTGGGGCAAAGTACGAAACACTCATGAAGTAGAAACTTTAAGTATCATATATTTTCTTTTTATTTTTTCGAATATTCTCCATCATACTAAATTGACGAATCGTTTTTAAAATTAAAATATGTAAACAAACTTATGCTATTTTATATATCAATAATAACTTACTTAGTCAAAGGGTTAAATCACAAGCTGAAGTACTAACACTTCAATTTTTCCTTCTTTTGGAAATTAATTATAGCAATTCCTATTCTTATTTTTTTTTCATTTTTTTCACTTGTCCGGTTTAATATGTACGGTAGCTAGCTTTAGACGTGGATATGTCGTTGTTGTTTGTGTTGTCTCCCACAATAATAATAATAATAATAATAATAATAATAATAATAATAATAATAATAATAATATATTTGTTATATCAATATTCAGGACGCACAAGATAGCAATCAAGGGGCTAAAATATAAAGAATCTGGTTTGTTTCATGTAATTAAAAAAAATTGAAAAGAAATCACAGTTAAAGGAAATTAAACCTTTGCCTATCTTACTTTTGAATTTAGTTAGTTTACATAATTAAATTATAACAAGATCGACATCTAGAAAATATAAATAGTTACAATTACTTTTGTAATTATATATTGTTTTCATTTTAATTATTTACTGTTTCTATTAGATATTTTAATTATTGTATAGTTTATGTAGAATTTTCGCTCTTTAATATATTTTCTTATTAATTAGTCATTTGAGAGAGTTTCATCCTGAGTTATAGGTATTTTCAACTATGTAGAGGCAAAACAAATATGTTAAAGTTAAGTATGTGCATAATTTTGCATATAATTTTTTTCATTGACATATTCATTGGTGTCCAGAGTTATTAGCACCTAACTAATCCGATGTTTCGGACTGACGCGATAAATCAGTAATATCCTGATCAAATTGGGGACTTCGGAGCTCGAACTCGAGATTACTACCTCTCTTATTCCTTAACTGACCATTCGTGCCAATCAAATTTGGTTCATATAATTAAAGTATAAGAAATATGAAAGGGAACGTACAAATATGTCGAATACAGCTATCTGTGTCATGAATAGTGTAAGTACTAGATAAATTAAATTAAATTAAATTAAAAATGTCAATTTAGTTAGTATACATAGCTTTTTTTTCTACTTTCTTAGGAGTGAGACAGTCATAAAAAATGGTATTCTCTTCTCTTATTGCAATGGGCAATTTTATATGACCTAAACCTGCCATGCAGTGCATGTAGGCCTATTAATTGACATCACTCACATGACCAACAAATGCAATCATTTACTAATTCCAAGTATGCTGACGAGTGCCAATTGGACGCATCGTTGAAAATTATTGGAATTCCTTATTTTATTCCGCACTCATTAGTTTTAAAAAATAATTTGAAAAAATGATTTGAAGAAATTTCGAGGGAAAGAACACCCAATTTTGACGGATTTTATTTATTAAAAATTTTGACGAATGTAAAATTTCTTATGAATTGTACATCTGTCAGAATTTATGTGGAATTTTTATTTTCGTCAAAATTTTTTATCTTAATTTGTGAAAAATATTCGATTGTCAGATATTTTTATAAGAAATTTTGATTTTTGTTGTAGTGATAAAGAACCCACTGCATCAAACCTAACATCTACAAAAGCCTTCTTTTTTTTCCTTTAGTTTCTTTAAAACAAAACTTACATGCAAATAACTTTCTTTTAGCGCAAAATAATACTATCACTTTTTATATTTTAATAAATGTATTTTACGGAAATAGTACGGCGACTTGAGTGATAAATAGCAAGTCATCTAAATTTAATAGAAAAAAAATTGATACTTTTTTTGTTTTTATTCTGAAATGAATAAGTCAAAATTTATTAATTTTTTTAAATAAACTAAAAGACACGTTTACGGGATTATTTTATTTTTAGTATACGTATTTGGTAGTGGATTGGTGAAATAACTAATAAATATTTTCTCTGACGAAAATAATAATAGCAGTTCGAATGGAATTTATCCAAAAGCTGAATTTGCAGATGTCCTGACAATCTAAAATTATATTCTTGAAAAATGTAGTGACATTTCCAAATTAAGACTTTTGAACCGAGAAATTAATTGTCTTGAATTATTTATATACTGATTAATATAAAAATAGATGGTGTGCAGCAGGTCAAGGTCAAGTGTCCTTCCCATTTGGCAGCGCGTGCTTTTGAACAAAGCCATGGTCAAGTGTGTATTAATTTACACACCCAATTCCATTTTTTTTCCACAAAGAAAAAGTCGTTTTATTTTCTTTACATTAAAACTTAGAATGTCATGAAGCATAAAAAAAATTGTCAACATGGTTATATTCGTTAATGTCTAAACCTTTTGAAATTTGATAGATATAATTATTGTTGATAATTTTAATTATTTTTTTAGTATTATCAATGATGTTTTATTTTTGTAACTAATGAAAAATATCGTGAAAAGACTATATAGGATATCAGTTAATAAGTCATACTCCTCTTGGAAAAGAGTTTGTTAATTTTATTGGCTGAAAATAAGTCGTGATATAATTAATCTTGAATTTAAATCTGAAAAGAAATGTAGCTTTAGTTTTCTTGTGAATGATCCATCCAACCATTTTTATTGATGGGTCATGGGTGTTTGGAGTTATTAATATTTAACAAACCTAGTTTAAAATAATAAAACATTGATTTTAAAAGTATTTTTTATCGTGACTCTGAATATTAACTTTCTCAACTTAATTTAAAACCCAAATCATTGTCATGCAGTATTTATTCAGTATGAGATGAAGATATCTTCAATAAAACTTTTTACATGTAAAGCTTGGACATTTGGAAATGAATAATTTGTCCACTTTTAAGGGAATAATGCCTCATAGCTGAAATCCATGATCTATCATATTTTGGTTAGTCCACAATTAAATCTAATTAATCTTTATATGATTACTTTTTACTACATATCGTAGTGAGAGAAGAAAGTCAGGTTCCAAGTTTGTTTAGAATTTAACAATTCATTGTGTTCTGGTTTCATGATTCAACCAATTGGAGTAATTTATTCAAATTAGTTTGGGGATAATGAACTAGTAGATGATGAGATTTTAGCCCATTGCTTTGTCCTGCTTCTTGTTGTGGGGTGAGATTTTTTTAATGTACCACTAGAAAATGGCTGTGTCATATGTGGTTCTCATCCTACAACATCATTCTTTTTTTATTTCGTTGCACAAATTACCTGATTAATTGTCAACGTCCTGCAAAATAGTGCAGTGCTGGTGAAAAACAGAGACCAAACAAAATATAAATCAACAAGCCATGGAGTGGTGTGATGGATGGGTGCATAACTACTACATCTTTTTTTTTCTTTTAAAAGATATGGATAGGGGATATGGATGCTCGGGGCGGGGGATAATGTCCTCGTCGTGACTCCGTCAATCCGCTTCCATTCTCACCCCGTCTCGAATTTCTGTAGTGGGGAATAAAATTTTTCGCTCCCATCCTCGCAGATCACCGAACTTCCACAGAGACCCTGATTCTCCGATGTTTAAATTTTTTTTTAAAAAATATACGATAAAATCATAAATAAATAATATTCATAAAAATATTATATGATACATATACGTATTTTAAAAAATACTTATAAAATACTATTTAAATAGTATTTTTATAGGGGAGAAAATTCAATCTTAGATGGAGTTTGAATTCAATTATGACTTTGTGTGTAATTATACTTTTAAAAGATAATCTTTCATAGGATTAGGATTCGTTTAAAATAGTCAACATAAGATTAGGAATATTTAATTGATAAGGAATATAACAATTTGATTTCAATTCAAACTCTTTTCCTAATCTTAACCAACTATATCTTTCCTTATCCTATCTATCTCCTCTTTATTTTATTTTATTTTTATTTTAAAAATCTGAGATATTACAATTATGGTGCACAAAACTAAGAATTAATCTGGGCAAGATTTACTTCTGTGTTCTTGCTAAATTAATAAACATCGACAAATCTATACTGAAAAGAAAGGTAAAATCTAATATTGAATTAATTGTATTTTCAAAGCTGTAGTTTGATTGAATTGGATTAACTGGTTTTTATTCAAACAGGACTAATTAATGAGGATCCAACAAAACTGATCGTGAATGGGTTGCAAGGATTGGCATCTGACCCTTTTCGACGCCAAAAATATGTTCCACCCCAACCACCCGATCATGTTCTCGCCCCAATCCAAAATTCTGTGGACAGGCCCTACGGGTCCCAAACCCATGTGGTTTCTCGAGATTCAACAAAATAATTTTTTTTTTAAAAAATAGACACAATAAAATTATAAATAAATAATATTTCTAAAAATATCATTATTTATAAATATGTATACTTAAATATTATAACATACATTTGAGAGTAAATATTTATAAATATTATGATATTAATATAATTAATTTTAAAATATTTTAAAAAGTATATATATATATATATTGTGAGGATCCATGGGACAGAAGTAATATTTCTTGCTCCAATCTCCGAATTGGGGTGTGCTCCACCGGAAGAAAATTTTTCAAAGTTGAGGCTCCGATCGAAAATTCCCTGCAGAAATTTTCGAATTTCGAAGAATTTTATCATCCCTTTACTTTTAATCTCTCACAATAGTACACATAATAACCTTATAATAACCTTATTGACTTTTTCTACTTTTTTGAAATATGAATATTAGAAAAAATTTAGGAGGTCTAGACATTTTTCCATAAGTCAATCACTTTTGGTGCCGAGTACCAGGTCATCTACAAGGAGTCTGCAGCAAGTACTTATTGAGCTGCTGTAAAAATTTTAAACTGTTAGACACGATGCAAAAGGGACCATTATATATTTATTTATATGTACCAACTTGGAAGAAAAAAAAAAAAGAACATGAGGAACTCATGCATGTGGAACAGCCAGCCATTGTTTTCACTGAAAAAGAAAACAAAAAAAAAACAATGTGCAGTAGGTACATTTGGAAGTTCTTATGATTCATCCATGAAAGTTCTCCATTTGTTTTTTTCTATTTGGAGAACAAAACTGCTCTCATGCATACTAATAATAAATTAGCATCATATGTAGCCTTTGTAACAAAAAGGCAGGGCCAACTTTACAAATACTTGTTCCTGAAACTTCAAGGAGGCTTCTTTTAATTAATTGACACCATCGGAGTGAACAGAATGATGCAAGTCAAAGATCTAACAAAGGTCAAGGTTGTGGCTTTTGCATGTGCATTCACATTATTCCAAATCGGGGCTCAGTTTTTTGTTTACATTTTATAATATTCCATGATATCCAAACAGTCAAAAGTCCAATTTTTTTCAATGGATAAGAGAAAGAGAAGAAAAATAAAACAAAGGAAGCCACCGCTCAAAGAGTGACTCCCTTTGGGAGTTGGAAGCCAATTCATCTTCTCTTGTACTTATTATGAAAAATAGGAGAGAGTGAGAAATCAACATTGGTTCACTTTAATTGAGTTATGTCTTCGGACGACGATTAGAATAATTTTTTTGATATAGAAAAATAGCAGATGATACAAGATACATAATAACTCAAACTCTAAAGAATTTATATGAAATTTCAATACAAAATAGAAAATAAAAGCTTGAAAACCATCTAGGTTTTGGAGGCTCCGCCTTCGAGCCTCCGTAGGGATTTCCCCTGGATTCCCCCTAGACCCTCCTAAGCTCGCTGACCGAGCAGTAAGATCCCCGTATGGGATGAACGACTTCACCGTCCCAATTATTTGAGCGACTATGATATGCTAGGAGTCATATGAGTTTTCACTGGGTTAATATCAAATTCAAGGCATTATCAATAGTACTCCTCTGTTCAAGCAGCCAACTGTTCCTTATTACCAGAATTGCAATTCCTCTGCACAGTCGAGGCATTTGTACCTTCACATATCCCAGAATCAGCATGGTCAAATTCCTCTTTGGCTCACCCCTCGCTAATTTATCACAAAGTTACTGTGCAGTAATTTTAACTCATATACGACCAGCCATTTCCATTCCACCATCCAATTTATATATTGATTAGAAACTTGATCAGAAACTCAGATTTTTGTGTAAGCATTGGAAGGGAGCTTAGTCATTTGGAGTACATCGTTGATGAGAGCATTGTTGATGTTGTGGTCGGAAGTGAAGTCTTTGTTGGTGATAAAAGCATGGACTTGTATGGCACCAAACAAATGGTCAGGACTACATCAGGTGCTAAAAAAATGGTGAACTGATGCATTAAGATTGTAAGAAACTGATGCACGAGCCTCTGAGATTGTTGGATTTGTGAACAAGTGTCAAAACATTCTTATCTTTTGACCCTCGAAAACGATCTTATTTTCATCGTCAATCCTAATGAAAACTCTTATCATTGTATCTCATAAGAATCGTCGTTCCAAAATCGACAAGCATAATGCTAAGCCAGCTTGAATAGCCTGTTCTCTAAATAGAGATCAATGAGAGTATTTAGAACAAAAACATTTGATTCTAGCCATTTGCTAATTGCATTGCTGTGCAAGTTGTGGTCTCCAAGTGGAATGGAAGGTGTAAT
The DNA here is from genome assembly GCA_001647135.1 of Pontederia paniculata. NCBI lineage: Eukaryota > Viridiplantae > Streptophyta > Magnoliopsida > Commelinales > Pontederiaceae > Pontederia > Pontederia paniculata. Next base: position 43,527 of record LTAE01002199.1, on the reverse strand, counting down.
TGCATAAGTGTAAGTGAACTCATTCTCTTGGACATGATGAAAATGCATGCTACATCTCAGTTGTCATAGGAACCAATGGTAGCCTTTAACTGAACCAGAAGAAACATCATAAAGGATCATTGGCCTGATTGGACTTCCTCTTGTCGTGAGTAAAGGGAAGTTCTAATGGCCAATTTCATAAATTAAGTTGAGTAAATGATGAATAATATAATAGTGGCGAGTAAATTTTGTAATAGAAAATTTGGATGATAACATTAACTAAAGATGATGTTAGCAGAAAAAATCAAAAAAATTCTTGCATCTTAATTAATGTATGTGTGTAATAAATAATTTCTAAACTATAAATGTGTTATATTATATGTGTAGCTACTGAAATGAGGAATCTTATATTTTACTTTATAATATATATAATTAAAAGTTATCAAGCTGAAATTTAATTTATTAAAAATGGCTATGAAACTTAGCTTGAACATGGAATAATAATTATTAACATGAGAGGTTGCTACAACTAAGTTTAGCATCTCTATCTAAATAGGATGGTGACAATGATATTGAGCTTGGACATAATCAAGGTAGAGTGCTGTGAACTCACAACTAAATTATTTTATTTATGTAGAAATTGTCCTTTGAATTGATGCTTAATGTTATGATCTAATATGGTTGATTTCGAGTGGATGATCACACACATGATTTGGATGTGCCTTGTAGTTGCTCAAGTGATTCAATGTTCTATTGTTGACATAAAATGCTAATTAATTTTTTTTATAGGTACTACTACATTCTTATCACGAAGAAAATGCTTGTTATTATTAAAATATTGGACCCGCTCATGGTTATAATTTGTTAAATGTGCATATATGTGAATAAAAAAGTTGATGAGCATTATATCAGTGTCATGCAATAGACAGCCGGGGTGTTAATCAAACGTTTTGCATAAGACGGCTGGATTAACAATTCTTAATCACTGAATCATGCGATGTTCTGATGATGTTATTACATCAGTTTGCAGTCATATTCTCACGGAAGCCTTGTTGATAGCTTTCCATAACTATATGATAATATGCTGCAAGTGATGGATAAACAAAGGTATGCTTGTTTGTTACTAGATGATTGTGGTCTATCACAAACAGGAAGACCATAAGAAAGATTGATCAACTTTGTTTAACCATGTAAGCTAAAAATGCTGATGGATTATCTTTGTCAAAAGAGGAAAAAAAACTTACTGATGGTGTCTTTTCCATTATGTTCAAGTAGACAATCTTGTTATGGAACAGATGGATTCAATTGTAAGATGCAAAGGAAAGAGCCACTCATCTTCAATCAGAAGTTACATCTCTGGAGAGGTGTGTTTGGGCATTTATTAGTTCTGATAGACCAACCATATCATGTTGCCACTCAGTGCTGTGGTATCAAACTGGTGTTACTACATCAAATTTGGTTTTAGTGTTATTATTTGTATGCAACGATGGGTTTGATAGCATTTCTTTAGCCATAAAATAGTCATATTCTTCTTCTGTTGGTTTGTTTTTTTCCTTTGTGTAATTTGGTCATGATAAATCACCATGTTTAGGCGCATGATCCTGGCAAGTGGATAGAGGAAATTGAAGGATTTAACAAGAATTTCGATAAGTAATCTTCAAACATTTTTTTAGCAAGAACAATGCCACATAGTATAATCCAGAGCTAATAAATACCGCACATATCATCTATTATATTAAAACATATATATAATATAGCATTAATTTTCAGTTTGATCACAAATCAATTGCACAACTTCGATTAAATCAGCATTTAGCACATATTTTAGCTTGAAACAAACTAAAATTCTTCAGAGTTACTTGAGGACAGAACAATAGACCTCTTATGGAGACAGAAAGTACAACACTTAGGCAGCAGTAGTTGCTGCAGGAGCATCAGCAGTTGTTGCAGGAGCATCAGCAGTTGCTGGAGCTGCTTCGGGCTCAGCCTCCCAGAAAGTAGTTTTCTTTCCTGTCTTGGAGACCGTTTGAAGAACTGCATCCGGTTTAACATTGCCTTTCACAGTCACCTTTTGTTCCTTCAGGTCCACATCAAAGGACTCCACACCTGATCAAAAATAAAATGAACATAGCCACATTAAGCAGTTAGGTTTCCAAAGTGGTACCTCTATTCAGAGATTTAGATCGACTTGAACAATGTTGATGTTCACATAAATTTTCATGATACATGGAATGCAATCCCCATGATCCAATCATGAAGAATTTAAAGAAAATTAGGAAGCATTTGAACAGACATTAAGCAGTTAGGTTTCCAAAGTGGTACCTCTATTGAGAGATTTAGATCAACTTGAAAAAATGTTGATGTTCACATGAATTTTCATGATACATGGAATGCAATCCCCATGATCCGATCATGAAGAATTTAAAGAAAATCAAGAAGCCTTTGAACATACACTTTGTAAGGCAACCTGTAAAAAGGTACCATTCTTGAAGACAAAGATCTCCCTAAAAGACTTTTTTTTCTGAAAGGGCAAAGGATGGTTACCCTGTGTAACCATTGATATTATTACTGTGTCCAAAAGTAGTATTATGATACAGTGCCCAAAGTAGTATCACTATTGACGGTTACCCTGAACCCTGAATAACGCATCTACAATTTTGTATTGGAAAGTAAATTTTTGGATCTGGATGTTCTCCTTGGAAACAAACACAAACAAAAGACAATTTTGTTTCGGAAAGTAAAGTTTTGGATCTGGATTTATAATCGGAAATGGGCACACACGAAAGGCAATTTTGTTTTGGGAAGTAAAGTTTTGGATCTGGATTTCTCCTCGGAAACGGACACGAACAAAAGACTACTTTGTTTCTGAAAGTAAGGTTTTGGATCTGGATATATCCTTGGAAACGGACACAAACAAAAGACAATTTTGTTTTGGAAAGTAAAGTCTTGGATCTGGATTTCTCCTCGGAAATGGGAAAACACGAAAGACAATTTTGTTTTGGAAAGTAAAGTTTTAGATCTGGATTTCTCCTCGGAAACGGACACAAACAAATGACTATTTTGTTTCAGAAAGTAAAGTTTTGGATCTAAATATCTCCCGGAAATGGACACAAACAGAAGAAGACCTTGACGTTCTTTTATTTGTTTAGATAAAGGAACTGAAAAGGCAAGTTTGTTTCAACTTTTCCTTTTGCTTATAAACCAAGAAGGTAAAGATCCTTCTCACAACCGACAATTGTTTCTCTCCGCGGACTTCCAGTAAAATTCGAGCACATGATTATTTCCTAGAAAAGGATCTTTACATATATGTCAGCAATTAAAGCTCACGAAAAAACAACAAAAAACAAAATTTCCATTAAGCAAGCATATGGACCACATTTTGTGGTTTAATGATTAAGCAACAGGAAGAGCATTGACTGACCTTCCATTTTGGTGAGAACCCTTTTAACAGCTCCAACACAACCTTCACATGACATGCCAACCTTAAGGACAACAGTCTGCAAAAAGTGACCAGATTTCGTAATTAATAGATAACATGACATCTAAGGATAAGGTTTTCTAAGACTATTAGAAGATGTTAATGGAGGCCATCTATCTGGCCACATCGTTCTTAATCATCTAAAATTTCATACATAGGCACCACCAGAGAGGTAAAAATGAAAGTTACAGACCAGAAAAACTGCAGCTTAATTCAGTTGGTATTATTTTCATTATCAAAACAAATGCTTATACGATTGTGCAACTTAATAAAAAAAATGAGATAAACAGTAAGAATGATATATACAGAAAAAGAAGTGGGGTAGATTTATTAACAACATGGGTATTAATGTAAAAGCATTATTTTCTTTATGATAGAACCATATTATCATAAAGTTTCAAAGTTCACATAAAAAATAAATACTGGCCCTACAATGCAAAAGCACACATGAATGGAGGGAAAAAGTGGAAGGGCAAGAACAGAACAACTTCTTGATCTGATATGCCCATCAATAGGTCACATTTAAACCACACGGCTCATGAACATTCATGTTTATAAGCATTTCAGGGTTACAAGCAATCGTTTTTCTTATTATTATACTGAGAAGAGGGGAAATTGATGGTGATGACCCTCCACCAAATTCAATTTCTGACAAGGTTCCCAGCGACTTTTGGATTGCAATTATCAAGAAATCCATATCGCAAGCTCAGTTCAACATTGCAAAAATTGTAAACTAAATTAATATGTCTTCTGGTCATAAAATCGAATCAATCATACATATAAAAGTTAAACAGGTGGAAGAATCAACAGATGAAGCCATTATTAGATCAAACAAAAGATTAAAAAATAACTAAAGGATTACAAATCTGTAAATAATCGAAGAGCATCAAACCCCAAAAGAAAGGGGTCCGAAATCGGAATACCTCCGCCATGGCGATGGGATCAGATGACTTCAGTTCTTCGATCGCTCCGCTTTCACGAGAAGAAAAAACAAAGGAATGGAAACCAAAAGTCCACAAGAATTCAAAGGTTTCGACCCCGTAATTTAAAGAAGAAGAAGAAGAAGAAAAAAAAAAGTGAGGAGGAAACTTATCGTGCGAACAGGTGGCGCACGCTGCGGCTGTCAACTAAGCAAAAAAAAAAATAGTGTTTTTTTTTCTTTCTGGTTACGTTTTCTTCTAATAAATTGATTAGTATATTATTTTGACAAATAAAAAAAATAGTAACCCCTCTTTTCTGTTTAATATCAACCTATCTTTTTTTAATTTTTTAATTTTTTTTTATTTTTTTATCTCTCCTCTTCACTTACAAGATAAAATAAGTTAGTGCTGAAGACTAAATGACATATTAAGTGCTGAAGACTAATTACTAAAAGACACATCAATACCCGGAGATACAAATAAAAATCTCCTCATTACTATAACTCACTAATCAATATTATGATAAGTTAAAAAAAAACATCTTCGTATTTCTTCAATAAAATAATTTTATTATCCTTTTGAAGTGTACATATAGCCCATATACAAAAAACTAGAACAATAAATTACACATAAACTCAATAGCTGTATACATTGTCACATACATACCTAGAGTTGAGCTTTCATCGTACCATCTCTTCATCGAGCTTAGGAGTTGGATCACCGTATGGTTCAAGTTGATTGCAACCTCTTAAAATTATCTATTTTTTATATGAAAAAATGTATATAATAAGATATGAGATATGGAAATATTTTATAGTTGTCCTAAGTTTCTTTTTTATGAAAATAGAAATTTAGTTAATAAGAAAATAAGATCATATTTATATGTGGTTCATTTGTATTATTTCCTTAAGCCACCATATCTAATTAAAATTTACCTTGATCGTTTTATGATCTAACAAATAGCATCCAGAATTTGTTAAGTCTATTTTTTTCTATTTTTCTTTCTCGATCTCAATTTGGTGATCTCTAATTTACCTTGACTCTCTAATTTCTCGATCTCAATTATGGACTAACAAATAGCATCCAAAATTTACCTTGATCTATTTTATTTTTAAGACTCCGAATAATCATTTCAATAAAACTTCGTGAATTATAGTTACAAACTTCTCTAATTTCTCATGTTTTAACCCATTAGATGTCCGTGATTATGTTTGATTTTATGGGTTTGAATTCCTCCTCATTTTCTTTTTTATTCATTATCTGCTCTAATTATATTTGATTTTATGAGTTTGAATTTTTTTCCGCCTATATTATTCTTCCTTCTCTCCATCCATAACCGTTCCACATAATGACATTAGAATATATCTCTTTATCTACTTTACTTCCATAACTATTCCACATAATGACATTAAAGTATAATTTAAGCGAAATATGCATGTGATTAAAGATAATTAATTAACTTTCCTCTTTCTTCTCTCATAATATATCTCGCATGTGAGAACAATTAAGTAGTTATTTTTTGATCATCGATGACCTAGATTTTTTTTTTTCTAATTACCTTATGTAGCAAAATAATTAACTTTTTTGTTAAAACTATTGTAGCAAAATAATTTATCATTAAGACTGTTGTTGTTCTTCAAGACATTGTTGTTGCCACTCATGTCATATTTCTTATTTATTTTTTATGTGCATATATTTGAATTTTAACATATGTTCTCCTTTGCTTTATGTTAAAAAAATATAGGATTAAGAAATATCAGTTTTATCTCGCCAAGTTCTGAACAACATATTAAGAAATGTTATGAACTTCATGCCTATACTTTAATGTTTGTATGCGTATATGAGCATATACTTTGAGATTTTTTCATCCTCGTATATTCGAGAATTTTTTTTCTGACAAGATTTTACCTCGCACTCAATTGGGGGAGGGTTTATTTGGATGTAAAAAATATAAATTTATTAATAAAAAGATATTCTTATTTAAAAAGAATAATATTACAAGTTACACATTATAAATTTTCAAAACTATAAAATCTCATTTTGTTAAAAAATATAACGAGCATGTTTAATCGTGCTAAGCACGAAAATGTTGCCTAATTTATACCATAATTTTCGTTAAACATGTGTTCACTTGGTGATTAATGATGTGTTATAATGACCATCAATGTATTATCCACTTTGAATGTTATTATTCATAATCAGTTGCATTAGATAATTTACAACATAATCTAACATAATTTGCAATACCTTTGTACCTCTTGATCAAAAGAAAAATATCGTTAATATTTTTAATTATTATAAAATTACTAAATTTTATTAGAATTAGATTAGGATCAATTACGAACCCAAGTACAACTTGGGAGGGCCTCCCTACCCCTCAATTTTTTAATTTTTTTTATTAAATGAGTTATATGATATAAATATTTTTTTATAAATACTACACATATAATAGTAGATTTTAATATTTTGGCCCCCTTCCAATTTTTTTAAAAAATTAGGAGTATGCATACACGTACATATATGGAAAAATAAATTATCTATTATATGCATAATAATAAATTTGAACCTCTTTGATTGATGGATAATAAATCAAATCAATTACTTAATTATAGATCTTCTTCTATTTTTTAAAATTAATTTTTTAATTATATATGCAGAAGTTGGCTCCTTTCTAGTAATGGTTAATAAATTAAATCAATAAAAAAAGCATGGTGGGTTTGAATCCATAATTATAATTTAACATAAAATTTGATATCTAGTAAATGAAAATAGTAAAGAAAAGTTAAAATGATAGTGGTAAGAAGAGAAGTTTGATTATTATTTAGGTCATTTTTTAAATGATATTATACTTTTTTATTACTTATAGCTTCAATTTTTGTAATTTTTAAATATATTAAATTCATTTATTTCTTTATAAGAAACAAAATTTATAGATAAGATTTGGAATTTGTTTATATATTTAAATATAAAAATAATTTATTTCAAATATATTTTTGTTATTTTTATATTAATTATTTTCTTATATTTTTTAACCTTTGATTGTAAACCTATATATTAATACGCAGACCCATTCTAAGTTTTCGTGCTGGGTCCGTCTTGGTTAGGACTCAGTATCAACCTATTTGATAGAAGTAATCGGCTGAAATAAAATGGTTTTAAATTGATTTTCTCAGCGTAGAAATTATAGAAAATCATGCATTTGTAATTTCTCTATCATATCAAGAAAGTCGCTTAGAGGGAGAAATCAATATTTGGATTCGTCGGATAAGATGTTTATTTCTTTGGTATTCTTTTATGTTACATATCTAAAACAAAATCTTCTGTTTAAGAGTTTCTAAATCCTTTAATAAATGCCCATAATATTGATTTTACTTCTGGCATTAGTCATTATGGTAGTAAATGTTTCATTAATAAATGTCAACATTAAATTTGAAGCGCGTGGATCATGTGAAAATCAAAGAAAATGAACGGTCAATTTATTAATTTACTGTTGATTTAAATGGCAGATATATATATATATATATATATATATATATAAACTTTACTCAGACATGAATTCAATCTTGGCCGGCCAACTTTCTTTATGGAGAATAGACATAATATTTTTATAAATAAAATAACTTAAATAATAATTTTTAATAATAAAATATTAGAAATATTATTAATAAGAAAATAGCTATGAATATAGATAAAATTTTATTTTATATTTTCCCAATTTCACATCACATGACACCTAATTCGACTAATTAATTATTTATAGCTAATTAATCATTTATAGAAAGTAAGGGTCATAAAGAAAATAAGAAAACAAGAATTAATTTATAAAGAGTCCTAATTCAATTAATCACATCACACCTCATTTAAGTAACTAATTATGTAATATATTTGCGCTATGCGCGATTTAAATAGTTTAATTTTTTAACTATAATTCTTTATCTCATGAGGATGAATTGATCACATTGAACTTGACAATTGAATTAGTGCTGAGTAAGACATGATCTGATTTGATTATCATTAATATTTATTATTTTAAAATTGTTTTTCAATTTTTTTATCATGACTTGTGTATTCTATTAATCATTATTGTTTTGTTACTTTACTTTTGTTTATCTTAATATATTCTATCATTTTTTAGTATTGAAAGAGTAGAAAATTTCCCTAAACTTTATTTATTTTGAGATAAGCAAAAAAAATATTTAAAAAGAAAATATTTGTGTAAAATAATAGTGGATTTCATTCGTAATAGTATAGAATGGAAATAACAAACTCCATAATATTGTTCTTATTTTTTTTATATCTTGACTAATGTAAATTTATCATGAATAAATTAAACCTCAAATAGCATAGAATAAGGCATAAAATACTTTGCAAGTTCGATGTTCATTTTGAGTAATGTCTTTGCCCTTATGATATTACCATGCTCATCTAAAAGTTCAATCTCTATTGCACTAACTCATTTCCCACTATCTAGGTTGGAAAAGATGAAGGCAATTGGTCGATTAAATGTCATTGTAATATTTAATGTTCTTTGTTTAGTGAAGTTATTAAGATAATATGAAGTTTATTAAATTAGGAAAAAAAATATACATGAATACTACTAATTAGTATGAAATCCTAGAGTCTAAATCATGAATTTTTAAGGACAAATATCAATATTCTTTTTCTACTTAACAGAGTTCTTAAGTCAAGAATAGACATTTTTATAATATTGTTGATGTTTGCTGTATAGGATTTAGTGAAGGGAACATGCGCCTACAAGATGTTATAAATGGATTAAAAGAAAGATGCATCAATTAAATGAGTTGAAAATATGAGAAGCGAGACAAAAATAAAAGTGAAAAATATCTAAAAATAAGAAAAAAAAGTATAAGACAATGCACAGAAGAATCTAATCAACATAATGCATAATTTTATAATACATATATGATACTGAAAAAAGGAGGGTCAAAGTGTCTAACCTTTGCTTGAGTAGTTGTTCATTTTCCATTGTGTGGATATTTCCTATTACACATCAAATACCAACTTATAGTAAAAAAATGATACATGGACCATTATATAAATATATCCCTTGGTAAGCATATTATATGAATATGCCAAAGTAAAAATATGTATGATTATACATATACATATACATATATATATATATATATATATATATATATATATGGATTACAGATAAAAAAATTAAATGATTATATGAATAATCAAGTACAAAGATGACAACTTGCACTATGTAATATAAATGATGATAACAAATTATTTTATGATCATACAAAAATGTGATAGAGCACTTTATCAATTGGTTCAACTGGAAAAGAACACCTAAGTTGAACAAGGAATGATGAAAACATAAAAATAAGCACTTACCTTTCTTAGAGATGGGAAGAAGACAAGCCTCAACGAAAAGTATATATAATGTATTTGGAAGGCATCCGGTGCTTAAATTGGTAATCAATTAAAATAAAATAATTATAGGTTATGTAAATCAGAAGGTTTCAATTTATTTTTCAATCATTAAAATAGGGAGAAAGAAGGTTCTAGTTGAGAAGATAGTTAATTCTCTAATTAATTACTATGCAATATAGAATTCTTATGGGATCAAAAGAGTGTGAAATATAAAAAATCAAAAAATTCGTGATATCAAAATTTAGAGATAAAGATAAAAAATCAGAAAATTCGTGATATCAAAAAATCGTGATATCAAAATAAGACAATGAAAAAGAGAGGAGGAAAGTAGAAAAAAAGAGAAATAAGTAAAGAAAGGAAATTAGATTATTGATTAATGAGAAGATTAATTGGAAACAGAACAGTTGGTGTATATAAGAAGACACTATTAATTGAAAAGAGAAAAAATATAATGCTTCAGTGTTACAATGAGTGAGTAAGTACGTAGAAGAAAATAATAAATGCTAATGTAATGAATAATAACTTTAAGAAATGAGAAATAGAAAAGAAAGATTTAAGAAAATAGGAAAAAACTTATCAAAAAAGAGATAAAAAATTATTTTCATAAACCTCTCTCGAACTATCGTAAAAATTCAGATCTAACTTTGATATATAAAATCGGGCAGATTTAGGTTTTAACTTTTCTCAATTAGACAATTTAGTCCAATCATCGAGTATTAAATTTATTGAAGTTGTTTTGATTTATCAGATTACTATTTTACCCATCTAATTAAAGAAACCTATCATATCTCTTTGATCCTCTATCTACCCTCTCTCTTTCACTCTCCTCCTCTTTTTAATTGTTTAAATTTGAATATTGAATTATGATAGTTTTGTTTCTTAATTTTCATTATGTCCAAATAAATATGTATTCTCTATTTTATTTTTTTATATTTTTTATTATTTGGTAATTAATTTTTTTCCTACAAGAGAAAATAAATAAAATATTAATAATTATTTTGAAAAAGTCTTAACTCAAGTAACTCGAGATCAAGTGACAACAAAATAAAAGAAGGTTACCTTTAACTAAAGAAAAATAAACAAGCTAGATAAAAAAACTGCAATTATTATTTAAATTATAAATATATTATACTTATAATAAAAAAAGATCATTAAGCATTAAAGTTTTTTACAATGTATGTGTTTGGAGATAAATTGACGTGCACAAAAAATTCACGATTTTACCTTAATATCAGTATTTGATAGAATATTTTTTATAATTTGTAATTCAATGTTCTCAATTTTATTTAAGCTAACTTGAGGTGTTCAATGAATCAGATCGATCTATATGATCTAATTCATAATGTTAATCGGTTCATATCTGAATCAATTCGATGATCAATGGATCAAGTACATATTTTAATTTTTCAAACTCAATAATCTGACTCGACCTACTAATTCAATTTTTTGTATATTTTTTTATTAAAGTTGAAATTTTGATTTAAATAAAAATTTCATATTACTTTGTAATTAAAATATATAAAATCTATTACTTTATATCCTTGAGAAGTATTTAATCAGAACTATGATAGTTTTTAATAATTATTTAATATTATACATTATAAAAATAGTTAAAAAATGAAAAAAAATATTCGAAAATTTAATGGCCTGATCCGATCCAATTCGATCCAATAGAAATTGAGTGTGGTTGAATTCTATCATCAACCCAACTTAATTTTATTTTGATCGAGATAGACCAACTTCTCTCTATATTAATTATATAATTATATTATTAATAAATTGATTAGGTAGTGCCCATATGATGGTTAATAGACTAGTATAAGCATAAAAAATGAGATGGATTATTATTGTTTCACTAAAAAAGGTATAACTGGGAGAAGGTGAAACGTGTTTTTTTTTACCCCCACCAAATTAAGATCACAATCTAGATCAAGGGCGTTGATCATAAAATTATTAACTTTATTTAAACCCCCAAAAGTACGTCGGCATTTAAGTATGAACTTTGATAATAATTGCATCAATTCATATTGGACCAAGATTAGATTAGGTCAAGATTATTAAAAATATAAATATGTCAGGCTTAAGTTTCTAAAAATATTTGTAGCGCATCTAATTTCAAAATATCCTGAGAATATAAATCTAAAAGGTTCACTTTTCGTATAAACTTAAACTTTTAAAATTTATCACTTTAACAGAAGTCATCACAAACTCCATTGACCCATCACATGTACAATATGCATATTGCTTCCCTTGCGTATGTTATTTTTAACTCGCGAGGGACGTCCAATTCATTACTTTTACACCCTCCCCCGCGCGTCAAAGGAAAAAAAAAACGTATGCGTTGAAAACTAATTAATTAAATATATATGGTGTTAAATAATTAAATACTGCGAGGTCAATTTAGTTAATAATAAAAGGTCAGATAAGACCAGCGACTCATCAAACACATATATATTGCATTAACGTTTACTCTCACCAAATGAAAAAGTTACCATTTACGTTATCGACTTAATTAATTACCATGCAGAAGTTGTGACGTGCATGACGAGAAGAATGTGTTACGTAGCTTTCTGCTAGCAACAAATGCATGCATGCATGTATCATGCCTTGTTTAATTAATTCTATGGATCTCACTCTCTTTCTCCACCTGCTATAAAAACGAAGCTGCAGACTTGTACATGTAGTTAATACTGCACATACACTTAAATAACTAAGTAGGAAGGAAAGGTCGATCGATCGATGATGAAGAGCGGGATGCGTTTGGTTGTGCTTCTGGCACTGTGCGCTGTAGCTGTGGGAACGCTGGGGAAGACGCCCAGGCAGGTGGAGTGCAGGCTGCCGCAGTACAAATCTTGCTACAAGATAAAGATGAACTGCCCTCCTTCATGCAACCAATCCTGCTTCCTCGACTGCACTCTTTGCACCCCTGTCTGCGGTATATATACATATATATTATGATTTATTTGATGTCTGTATATTATATGTATATCATATATATACATATATATATTATATAATTATATATATATATATATATATATACGTGAGTTTAAGTAATATGCAGTCAAAATATTTTAAATGCAAAGTGACTAAGTGTGCAATCAAAAATTTTTGACTGAACTTTACTTAACCTCTCTATATATATATCTAATAAAAAATAAACCTTCATATATACTCGATCTTAATTCTCAAATACTAATTTTTAGCAAGAACTTTTTTATTTATATAAGATCTAAGTGAAAATTAAAATTTGGGGCTCATTACTGAGTAAGTTTTCTACTATATATATCACAGTTATCATAATAAACTGATTAATCAGCTATTTGTGTTTTTATATGGGCATCACCAGTTGACATGCATATATATACATGGAGGGATGTTTCACCTCCATTAAATTCATATATATGAATTTAGTGGAGGTGAAACACTTTTTCAATTTTTTTTATTGTAGGATATCCACATGATCAATCGACTATTTTTAAATATATAGTTTAAATTAAAAGAGGAGAAAAAATGATTATATTATTTTAATTATATAGTTTTAAGTTATTTTTAATTTGAATTATATATTTAAAAGTAGTCGGTTAACAATATGAATGTTTTATGATAAAACACGTAAAAAATTGTTTTAACTCCATTAAATTTTATATGTATATATATGCATTATTGTTGGTCCGGCCATTTAATTAAACTCGTTGGCATGCAGCTTGCACGAGGCCCGGGGCCGTGTGCCAAGACCCACGCTTCGTCGGCGGCGATGGCATCGCCTTCTACTTCCACGGCAAGAAGGACGGCCACTTCTGCCTCGTCACAGACAACAACCTCCACATCAACGCCCACTTCATCGGCAAGCGAAAGCCCGGCATGAAGAGAGACTTCACCTGGGTCCAATCCCTCGGCATCCTCTTCGACGCGCACAAGCTCTACGTCGCAGCCATGAAGACCGCCGCCTGGGATGACACCTCCGATCGCCTCGAGTTCGCCTTCGACGGCCATCCCGTCGTCGTCCCTACCAACGAAGGAGCCACTTGGACGTCAGAGGCCGCACCGGGCGTCTCCATCACGAGGACCCGAGCCACCAACGCCGTCACCGTCGAGGCCAAGGGCAGGTTCGCCATCACGGCCATGGTTGTTCCGATCACGGCAGAGGAGTCTCGAGTCCACAAGTACGACATACAGGAGGACGACTGCTTCGCGCACTTGGACTTGGGGTTCAAGTTCTACGACCTGAGCGATGCCACCAACGCCGTCACCGTCGAGGCCAAGGGCAGGTTCGCCATCACGGCCATGGTTGTTCCGATCACGGCAGAGGAGTCTCGAGTCCACAAGTACGACATACAGGAGGACGACTGCTTCGCGCACTTGGACTTGGGGTTCAAGTTCTACGACCTGAGCGACGAGGTGGACGGGGTGTTGGGGCAAACGTACAGGGCCAATTATAGTAGCAGGGCGAAGGTGGGGGCTGCAATGCCAGTGCTTGGCGGCGATCGGGAGTTCACATCGACGAACTTGTTTGCCGCAGACTGCGCCTCTGCACGTTTCACCGGAGTAGTAGCGCCGCCGGCGGTTGGACAGGCAACTAATGGACCGGCGAAGGAGCATGACAGCTTGAACTGCGTTGGAGGGGCTGCTGGCGTCGGAGTGTTCTGCAAGAAGTAGTCTTCACATAGAGAAGAGAGAGAGATATAGTATAATTAATATATATACTCTTATGTTTAAACTATTTGATCGTCCTAATTAACGAGATGCTTAATTGTATTACAAACATTTACAAATGGAAGGGAATATATAATCTTAATTATATTATTTTGGTAAAACATACCTTGGATGTTCTCAAAATTTGATGAGGTTGGATGGCTTAAATGGTTTAAGTCTTGCAATTAGACAAAAAAAATAGAATTGATATCCAACGAATTGTAAAGAACAATGAAAAAAAATGGTGAACTGGTGTGGATAAACGGTTCAAAAGAAAAAAAAAATTGATGTTGCAATTAGATGTGACCAGACACCAATATGTTGCAATTAGACAAAAAAAAAAGACAGAATTGATATCCAACGAATTGTGAAGAACCATGAAAAAAATGGTCAACTGGTGTAGAAAACGGTCCAATGGGAAAAAAAATAATAACTGATGTTGAGCAAGAGAACGCTGTCGAATTAAAAATGATAAAACAACTCTTTTTTCTATAATATTTTAAACCACTCACTATTATTTTCTTAATTATTATGTTTTTGGAGAATTGAATGTGTAATTTGAGGAAAGGATGGGGAGTGAAGCAAGTTTCCAAATAAATACCACTTGAAAGAATGATGATGAGACCAACCAGAATTCCCGCAGGATCTTTTTATTTCTCTTTCAAATTATTGTAAAAGTGTACTGTAGAAATTCACTGTTTAGCCCATTGATGCCGAGGCCATTTGAGCGTGTGCGTCGAGAAGCACCTCGTCGACTTCGCCTGGAAAAAATATAAAAACTCTCGCGTATTTTTCTCTCTCCGCCGTCTTACTCTTTCTTTCTTTCCCTGCAGGTGTTAGGGTTATGTTGATCTCTCCGAGAGCGCTCTCATCGACGTTGCAGTGAGGTTGTGAAGGCACCAAGATCATCGAACGGCGAAGTCACTGAGAGGTGAACACCTTACGAAGGACGGAGATGATTGAAGACAAGAAGTAAGAAGGTGGAAGATGGCGAGGAACTGAAGAGGATAAAGGATCCGAGTCCCGGAGGCTCCCAAGCTCAAGGCTTCTATTTCCACTCCAAAATCAGACTAGTCCCCTTTTTACAACTCATTTTATTTATATTCGATGGATTTCTCCTCCGATCTCTCTTCTTCTTTTATTATTACAAAATTGATTTTTACATTTCTAAAAGTCTTCGAAGTGCGTCGGTTTTCTTCTTTGCCTCTTCTTTCTTCCTTTGTTGTTGTCTTCTTCCGTGATTTCTTCTTCTGCTCCTTTGCTGCTGTTTTCTGCTCCTTTGCTGTTGTTTTCTCCTGTAGTCTCTCCTTTCTCTCCTTCTGCTCTTTTGCTGTTGTTATTTTCTTCTATAGTCTCTCCTTCTTTTTTGTTTTCTTCTACAATCTCTCCTTCTTCTCTGCTTTTTCTGATTTCTCCTTCTTCTCTATTTCTAGGCATAACAATTTCTCTCCCCTTTAAAAATTGAACATCGCCCTCGATGTTAAAAGTAGGATAACATTGTTGAATAGTACTAAGATCCTCCCATGTAGCATCAATAGGATCCTTACCCTCCCACTGCACAAGGACTTTATTGAACGACCACGACATTCAATAACTCTACTAGAAATAATGGCAATAGGAGAAAGTAGGACATCCTGCCTATTATGAAGGACAGGTAAGGATTCGAAATCTCACTCTGCCCACATGCTTGTTTTAACTTTGAAATATGAAACATTGGATGGATCTTAGTTCCCTCTGGTAAATCCAATTCATAAGCAACTTTGCCGATCTGATTCTTAACTGCAAATGGACCATAAAACTTAGGAGATAACTTGTGAATATTTTGCCCGACCAAAGAATGCTGTTTATAAGGTTGTAGTTTTACAAATACTCGGTCACCTATGAAAAACTCTTTATCAGTGCGATGTAGATCAGCAAACGTCTTCATCCACTGTTGAGCTCGTAGTAAATTGATCCACAACAGATGTAACACTTCATCTCTATCTATTAAATCTGTCTCCACTGCTTCGACCTTCGACTGTCCCCTTATATACATAGGAATTGTAGCATGCTTTCGACCATATACCATTTCAAAAGGTGTAAACTTAGCACCTAAGTGAACAGAAGTATTAAATGAAAACTCTTTATCAGTGCGATGTAGATCGGCAAACGTCTTCATCCACTGTTGAGCTCGTAGTAAATTGATCCACAACAGATGTAACACTTCATCTCTATCTATTCAAAAGGTGTAAACTTAGCACCTAAGTGAACAGAAGTATTAAATGAAAACTCTTTATCAGTGCGATGTAGATCGGCAAACGTCTTCATCCACTGTTGAGCTCGTAGTAAATTGATCCACAACAGATGTAACACTTCATCTCTATCAATCAAATCTGTCTCCACTGCTTCGACCTTCGACTGTCCCCTTATATACATAGGAATTGTAGCAGGCTTTCGACCATATACCATTTCAAAAGGTGTAAACTTAGCACCTAAGTGAACATAAGTATTAAATGAATACTCGGCCCAAGACAAATACTTAATCCAAGTTTCTGGTCGATGCATAGCAAAACATCTCAAGTATTGCTGCATGTAACGGTTAACAACCTCTGTCTGTCCATCACTTTGTGGGTGATAAGCCGAACTCATTTGTAGTTTGGTACCACTCAAATGAAATAATTCTTTCCAAAATGTACTAAGGAAATAGTATCTTTGTTTGATACTATTGTACGAGGCATTCCATGCAATTTGACCACCATATCAATAAAGAATTTAGCCACTTTTAATGTCGTATAATGTGTAGGTAGGGCTCCAAAATGACAACATTTGGATAACTGATCCACTACCACACATACTACTGTAAATCCATTAGATTTTGGCAAGGATGTAACAAAATCCATAGAAATATCCTCCCATATTCTTTCTGGTATATGCAAAGGTTGTAGTAAACTCAGAGGTGATGTATTGCAGTGTTTAACTTGCTGACACACATGACAATCTCGAAAAAAAATTCTCTACTGTAGTCTTCATACCAGTCTAGATGAATTCTGAATTTATTCTCTTATAAGTCTTGAAAGATCCTAAATGACCACATGTAGGTGTCTCATGAAATTACTTTAATATCAAAGGAACTAAAGTGGATGTTGGTACCAAGAACAGTCTATGTTGCTTATATAACAATCCATTCCTGATCATTAAACCCAGTTGCGCTTCCTCACCTTGTTCTACCTGCCTTACTAATGACTTCAATTGGTCATTAGTATAATATTCCTTCTTGAGAGAATCCACGAAATTGAAAATAAGCATAGAAAGTCCACAAAACATAACCTCTGACAATTCCTGTCTTGATAAAGCATCTGCAACTCTATTATCTATCTCGAGTTTATAGGTGATCGAAAAATCATACCCCATTAACTTGGCAACATACTGATACTGCTCTAGCGACTGAATAACCTGAGTCAGTATTTTCTTTAGGCTTTTATGATCCGTTCTGATGGTAAAATGATGTCCAAGTAGATATTGTCTCCATTTTCTAACAGATTCAACAGTAGCATATAATTCTCGGATATAAACAGATGCCTTTTGCATAGTAGAAGTTAACTTCTTACTGAAATAACAGATATGATGGATTCCCTGTAATAATACAACTCATATCCCACTCCCAGATGCATCTGTCTCCACCACAAATTCTTTAGAAAAATCAGGTAGTTGTAATATAAGGGCAATACTCATAGCTTGTTTAAGAACCTCAAACGCCTTCGTAGTTGTATCTGTCCATCTAAAAGAATTCTTCTTAAGCAAGTTTGTTAGAGGACTGGCAATGTTAGCATATCCTCTAACAAATCTTCTGTAATAGTCTGTAAGACCCAAAAATGTTCTTAATTGCTTGAGATTGGCAGGAATTGGCCACTCTTTAATTACTTCAATCTTGGACACATCCGGTCCCACTCTATTATAAAGACAACATGTCCTAGGTACTCAATCTTAGTCTGAGCAAAGCTACACTTGCTTTTTTTAACATAAAACTGATGATCTTATAAATATTGCAGTGCAATTTTGAGGTGTTGTAAATGTGTTTGTAAATCCTGACTGTAGACCAAAATATCATCAAAGAAAACTATAATATACTTTCGGATATGTGTATCAAATAATCTGTTCGTTATATCTTGGAAAGTTGAGGGAGCATTAGTAAGTCCAAATGGCATAACTAGAAATTCATAGTGGCCCTCATGGGTTCTGAAAGCAATCTTATGAATATCATTTTGACTCATTCTGATTTGATGGTACCCTGCCTTAGATCCAACTTTGAGAAATAAGTTGTCCTATGTAACTCATCTAACAATTCATCAATTGTAGGTATATAAAATTTGTCCTTGATAGTAATATTGTTTAAGACTTTGTGATCAATGCAGAATCATCAAGTTCCATCTTTTTTTTAACTAACAGTACCTGACTTGAAAAAGGACTGGAACTGTATTGAATAATACATTGCTCCATCATTTCTTTAACCATTTTTTCTATCTCAATTTGTTATTGTTGAGATTGACCATTTGCAACTGAGAACAGTTTCCGACGGACGTTGGGACGTGGCCGGAGAGACGATTGTTGGAGAGGTTGAGGAAGTCGAGGCTCTTGAGCCCGCCAATCTCGACGGGTATCGCGTCGGTGATACGGTTGCCCCCGAGACGAAGGCGGACGAGCGAGGCGCATTTGCCAATCTCGATGGGAATGGAGCCGGAGATGTTGTTAGAGAGGAGCAGAAGCTTGGTGAGGTTGGGGAGGAGGAAGAGACCCGACAGGATCACGCCGGTGAGGTGGTTATGCGAGAGGTCGAGGGCTTGGAGGTTGGACAGAGAAGCAAGGGAAGGAGGAATGGCGCTCTCGAGTTGGTTCTGCCATGCGAAGAACACCGTCAGGGATGTCAGGCGCACCGAGCTCCGTCGAAATGAGGCTGGAGATTTGGTTGGTGTCCAACTGCAGTTGAGACAACAACGACAACTTAGAAAGCGATGGCGGGATGGAACCGGAGATGTTGTCGTCGTTGAGCATGAGGTCCTCGAGATTAGACAACAAGCCAATGGACGTCGTCGGAGATAGAGTTGATGGATAGGTCGATGGACTGGAGTGACGAGAGGTTGCCGAACTCGTTTGGGATAGGGGCGGAGATGGAGTTCTGCCAAAGGAGAAGCCGCTCGAGCTTTGAGAGATGTCCGAGGGATGTCGGCAGCGGGCCGAAAATTGAGTTCTCGTAAAGGTAGAGGTTGACGAGGGACGTGCAGTTATCGAGCTCCGGCGGGATGGAGCCGAAGATCATGGTGGTGTACATGGACTGAGTCTGGAGGTTGGCGAGGCGGCCGAAGGACGCCGGGATGATCCCGGAGATTCGTTGAAATGTGATTCAAAATATTGTCCACATCAGCGCCAACATGACATGACTTATATTTTAGTGGTGTTGTTAGTGGGTTGTAAGAGTGTTGTTAGTGGTGTTCCAAGAGTGTGTTAGTGGTGTTGTTAGTGGTGCTAGTGATGTGTCTCATGTCTCACTTGTAATCATGGTATTTGTGACCATATTCTTTCCCACCTTTTTAGTCACTATCTCCATGTTCTTATTTTGCATTTTCTCCATTGTATGCATATTTATAGGCCACTTTATTTTCAGAATTTTAATGCAATCGAGTTGATAGTAATTTTATTTTTATTGAATTGTTCTTTGACTTTATTTTTGTAGAATTATTTTTCTATTGGTTTTTAATCACCAACAAGTGTGGTATCAGGACATACTTGGGCAAAAGTTTGAAGAGTTGTTTTGCAGATTTTTATAGTTACTAGCAAGTGCAACTATTTGATCATCTAGCCAGCAAAAAGAGGAACAACAGTAACACACCCACAGAAGTGTTTGTCAAAAAATTCTGCAAGACATGATTGTGAATGGTTGCAGCGTAAGTTTCTCTCAACCTTTGATTCTTATTTTCAAAGGTGATAATTATGAGTTTTCGAGTATAAAAATGAAGACATGTCACAAGACCTATGTGATTTTGTTGAGAATGGATATGAAGATCCAGATGAAGAAGAGAGATTAAAGGAAAACAAAAAGAAGGATTCTAAGGCACTATTTCTTATTCAGCAAGTTGTACATGAGATAATTTTTTTGCAGAATTACAGCAGCAACTACCTCAAAGCAGGCATGGGGTATATTACAAAAAGAGTATCAAGGAACGTCGAAGGTAATCACTGTTAAACTTCAAACTCTCCGCCGAGATTTTGAGATGTTGTTTATGAAATCAAATGAATCGATTCAAGATTTTCTATCAAGAGTCACTATTGTTGTTATCCAAATGAGATCTTATGGAGAAAATATTGATGACACAATTATTGTTGCTAAAGTTTTGAGGAGTTTAA